>JAJOOE010006258.1:0-14828 GCA_036250405.1 Solanum raphanifolium | reverse complement strand
CTTCCTTGCTTTGTGATTTTTTTGGAGTAATGGTCTGTCAGAGTCATTATACGGCTGTCGAGTTTTGGGAATGACTTTTGTAACCTCTCCATCTTTAACCTCCATAATTGGCACATAAGGACCTTTACATATGACATCCCATACATCAATGTCCTCAACCATGAGATAGTCTTTCATCCGAATCTTCCAATGTTTATAGAACTGACCAACAAGAAGAGGAGGTCTTGTGGGAGATTGATTTCTTTGCATGCTCACTCGTGTCGTCATTTCCTTCAGGAATCTCTCTCTTGGTGTTAAACAGATAGAGAGTCCAAGCTCTGATACCAATTGTTGGAATGTACGCGTCCACCAGTGTTCTTGGGAATAAGTCCATGACAGAATAACGTGCAGAAAATGAATAACACAAAGTAAATCAGGCACAATGATTTTATGTGGAAACCTCCTTGCTCAAGGAAGTAAAACCACGACCTGTCCCACAAGACTTTTCAAACTGCTTCCACTAATCTTCTCCAAGCAAAAGTAAAAGCCAATTTACAAAATGAGATTAGCCTGCTAATCTCCAACACTAAGCAATACCTCCTATCACTTAGATGAGCCAAAGCAAATACAACACTGCCCACTAAGCTATCACCCCTAGATAACTTAGACTTTGCTAAGCAGATACCACACCGCCCACTAAATCAACTAGCTCCTAGATGACTTAGAATTTGACTAAGAAGCAAAACAATGCTGCCCACTAAATCAGTTAAACTCAACTTATTTAGGTTTTTAGAAACCAAAACAAATATCTAAATCCTTTATAAACTAGGAATAGATTTACAATATATGCACGAAAGTATAACTCCTAAGGCACACTCTCATGGTTGCAGCTTGATCAGGTCCTTGTTGTGCTTGTCGGAGAATACTTCTTGAAAGTGAGTCTTTGCAAGTGTTCTTGAGAATTTTCAAGTTGCAAAAACTAACAAAACTCAAACTCAACAAAGACGCTTCAGCACTCTATCAGGTCGCTTTGTTGAGCATGAGTATTGTTCTTTCTCGAAGATGGCCTTCTTTTAAAGCTTATGAATTTTCAGAGAAGATCCAAGTTTTTGTTTTGCCAAGTCTTGAGTTTGTGTGTTTTGGAAAGAGATAATATAATGAAAATGAACACAAACTCCTTGGGACAACCCATTGGCTAAGAGCCTTCCTTCTCTATAAAAACGTGCACCTATCACATCAGAAGTGACAGCTTTACAGCTGTACTGTTGTCCTTTCACGTACGCAGTCTTGGAGGGACCAGGTCCCTTACAGACTTTTCTTAGTAAGTTCTTGAGAAGACGTGCTGGCTCTCTCTCCTTTTGAATGAATGAAGTAGTTTGTTGTTTGTCATGTTGACTAAGTCAACCATAAACAGTTAATACACATTGGACAAACAACCTTGTCCCTTTTGATTGGTGTAGTACATCTGACGGCTTCACCAACTTCTGACGCGGGCAGTTTTCCAGCTGTACCCCATTATAGATGTGGACGAGAGAACTCTGCATGGGACTAGGTCCCTGCATTTGTATGACACTGAAGCATACAATTTTGTCCGCTCTTCCTATTGGTGTAGGACACTGCACTTTTCACCTACTACCTGACATGACAGCTTTACAGCTGTACTCCATTTGTATCTGGACTAGAGCACTCTGCCAGGGACCAGGTCCCTGCATTTGTGAGGATCATCAAAACACCTAGAATATAACACAGTTGAAATTTCAAGAATCAACATGAATTTTCTTTTATTGAGATGTTTTTATACGTCATTTGAAACATTTAAGGGCATTTTTAAAACACATCTTTTTATACGGCGCTTAAATATTTTATAAAAGACAGGGTTTCCTAATATGCTCACTTTCCAAAATTTTCAAACACTTGGACACATGAAGAAATGTTGCCGTTGTGGAGAAATTTCCATCTTTGCCTCTTTCTTATTTCTTTTAAAATCATTCTAAATAACAAATAAGTAGAAAGTAATTTTTTCTTCCTAAACCCATTTTATTTATTTTTATTTGATAATGTCGATCATATATATAAGATCATAGTGACCTCATTATTAATTTCATTTCGTTAACGATAAAAAAATTAATGAAATTGAGAAAATATTTGTATATCCTAATCTTTCACGAATTAAAGTAAGATAAATATTTGTTAATATAAAAAAATATCATTAAGAAAAAGTATGGTAAAAAAAACAGAAATAATATATTTATTTTGAAAATAATATTTTTGGATCATTTAATAACGATTGAAGCATTTTTGGACTAAATTATTAACGACAAAGATTTTTAGATCAAACTATTAATTGGGAGTTTGGGCTGAAAAAAGATATAATCAAATGAATCATCATTAACCATGTTTTCTAATAGTTTTTATGAGTCCACCACAAAACAAAAAACCAAGTCCCTCAACACAAGCACAAACGACACATAAAGTAATGCGTAAAGTAAAGAAAAAAGGATGTTTACATGGAAACTTCCCTTCTCAGGGGAGGAAAAAACCACATACTGCCTCACAAGATTTCAACAATAACTCCATTAATCAATGAGTCAAGATTCAAATTCCAAACTCTTGTCATGTGGGAATTAAACTGTTAACCCGCCCCCCTTTGTAACACCTCTGTTACAAGACAACCAAACAATAACTCTATTGCTCACTACACCAACTAACTATAGCTGATATAAACTTCAATAAGAACTCGACAAAGCTAACTCTAGCTACAAACTTGACTCGACAATGATTACAACTGAAATGATCTAAATTCCTTTATAACATATGAATGAATATTACACTTACATTAACCTCACATAGCAACTAAAGACTTCACTTGATCCCTTGAGTAGGTCGCTTGCTGCGTAAGATAATATCTGCCTTTTAAAGAAGAAAGACTTTGCTTTTGTGAAAAACTTGATTAAAAAATCTAGGTTTTTTCTTTTCCAAAAGACCAATATAAGATGGACAAAACAACGTATTTCAAGTGTTCAACGCCATTGGCTGAGAGCTTTGTTTCTGTAACACCCCGGAAACTTGTAGGCTTAACTAGAGCTTTACGCGAGAGTTCTAGAGTTTGATGTGAGGGTTAGAGTCGTAAAATTTGCTCATCGTACTTAGAATGGAGGGTTTAGGGGCTTAACATCAAATTACGACTCCCCAAGGACCAACCAAGGGTCCTCCTCCTAGGACTGCCCTAAAAGCTATCAAAAAACAGCCTACCCACAAGGAGGATCCATAGACAGTGGATGGACCCACGCCCCGTGGGAAGGGGTCGTGGGTCAATACCCTATTTTGTTGAGTTTCAGGCCACCACCCACAGAGGACCAACACGGTCCGTGGGCGTGGTCTCGTGGTTGAGGTAGTTTTGGGTCCCTTAAATTGGTAAGTAGGGGGTTAAGGAAAGGGTCTAGAATTAATTAGTTATTAAGTGGGGTCATGTTATTAGTAATTAGACCACCTATATAAACCTAATAGACCCCTAAATACATGGATCCTAGTCATTATTTTCAATTCACCAAAGAACCCAAATTCCCTCCCAAAAATCCTCTCTAGAAAGTGAAGAAGAAGAAGAAGATCAAGCTAGGTCAAGTCAAGTCTCCATTGTTGCAAGCTTTGTAGGGCTTTATATCCAAGGTATGGTAGTTTATTCATCCATAGATTCTTCCATCCATGGAGTCCCCTAGAATTCCCCAATTTGATGAAGAACTCCCCAATTCAAAGTTAGGGTTTCTTCAATGTTGTGGGTTATGATGGATGTTGATCCAATTGAGTAAATAATAGTTGTTTATGATTGAATTGATAGTGAATGATGATAGTATGATGAAATTACATGATTCCATGGTGAACCCTAGTCTAATTGATGAAATCAAAGTATGTGGGGTTATGCCTTGTGAAGGGAAATTGAGAATTCATAAGTCATCTTCTAGAATTGTTGATATGCATAGTAATTGTTCAAGAATAGAAGCATGTAAACATAAATTGAACTAGATTGAAGTATATGTGATGGATCATGATAAGTAATGATTGAGAGTCTTTATGATGATATATGATTAGAATTGCTTAAGAATGAAGTATATGACGAGAAGATATATGGTTATCTAGATATGTATGATGATTGTAAGAAGCAAAGCCTTAAGAGTAGGGCTTGTAATTATGAATGTTGATCACTAGGGCTTTGAAGAGTAAAACCAACTTGATGAATTATGCATGTTAAGTCTTTAAGAGTGAAGCTTACCTAATAATGGTAGACTACTAGATAGAATAGTGGTAGAAGGATTTTACTCACCAAACATACCTCATGAATGTTTGAATGCATAAATGGATAGAATCACATGAGCTATGATTATAACCATGTCCAATGTAGTCATTCTAGATGTGTTGATTTGATATGAGCTTTGACCTTGAAAGGGAAAAATATGATAGTATGCATGTTTTATGAAGATTATGTACATGCTTATGAACACTTTGAGAGTAAAGTGATTATGATTATGATCTAGTTGTTGTGTTGTTGGATTATATCCTCATATGCACACCTATGTATGAATATGATATGATGTGAAAAGGTTTTTTCACAATATGACGATTCTAAGGTTGAAAGGCTATTCTCACCTATTGAATCTATGAGCTATAGTATGAGTTATGTTGGATTGACTGTCAAGACATTCTTCCATAAATAAGAATTTAAGTCAAGACTTAATATGAACCCAATGGGAATTATGCTTAGCACCAAGAGGATATGAATATGAGATGGAAGCTTCTATGCTAGTTGAGTCCGACTTTCCAATGAAGGCTTTTACACTAGTTGAGTACGACCTTCCAAATGGGTTCTTTTTACGCTAGTTGTGTCCGGGTTCCCAAAAATATGTACCTCATGAGATGGAAGCCTTTTACACTAGTTGAGTATGGGTTTCTAGCAGCAATCTCCTTATCCCGTAACTATCTGCCCACATAGGTTACTTAGCCATTGGATCCACCTAGGATAAATATATGGTCCTACCTTAGGCAAGTAGGACAACCCCTTTTCGGTGTAGGGTAGACACCGTATTCCATGTTTAGCTCACATGGTCTATGTTGGTTAAGGCTAATTCCCAAAAACTAGAATATGTTTATGAATTATTGTTACTCAAGAAGCTTTACTAAGCATGGATGGGGTTATGGGATCTTATTCATGCATTGCACAAGTATGCTTTAAGGGTAGTTATGGTATGTTCCTTTATATGATATGATGATCTATGTTTATGACTTATGCTCATGATATGTGCTTAGTTTGGATTGTAGCTTGGAAGGTCCTTCCAATGCCTATGGGACTAAAGGTGAATATTCCCTTGTCCTTTATGTTGAGCTTAATATGAGATCAAAAGAGATGATCAATATGCATGATGACTTAAAGTGGTACTTAGTATGGGTGAGGTTATGGGACCTGGTCCCTACATTGCACAAGTACTACTTGAGGTTGCCTAGGTAGTATTTCTCTTGTATGATCAACATGTTTAGATTTGATTATTGCTATAGTTTCCTTCCATGATATGATTGACTAGAGGTGATAGTTCTCTTGCCTACATGTAATAAGCTAAGGATGAGACCAAAGGTTGGTAAGTATGGTTATGATGACCTAAGAGTAATACTTAGTGTGAATAGGATTATGGGATCTTATTCATACATTGCACAAGTATGCTTGGAGGCCACTTATGAGATGGTTCTTGTATGATATGAAGGTCTAAGTAATGACAATGTTATGAGTATGTGATATCTCTTATGCTATTGGATTATGCTTTATGTTTACTTGTGCTCATGTTATGACTAGGTTGTAGTTTATTCTTATAATTATGTTATTGTCTCTTATGCTTAGGTTTCATGTTGACTAATATTTATGATATGCTCTCATGATGTTGTGCTAGCTAACATATTTAGTACATTTTGTACTAACGCATACTCTTGCCTACATTCTTATCAAATGTAGGGTTTGGCGATATAGAGTTCATTTCTTGAGGATAGGTTCCTAGAAAAGCAAAGGAGTTGAAGACTTAGTGAGTCCTCAATAGCATCAAGGATGTGATCACATTTCTCTTTTTATGTCTTTATTTTATGTTTTATACTATTGTATGAGTTGCATCCCAAAGTTTATTCAAGTTGAGTTTAGATGGTTTGAGACAAAGTTTTGTAGACTTCAACTTGTTTTTATAAAGACTTCGATTGTATGGAAAAAGTTTTAAAATTTCCAAATCATTTATATTATCTTATGTTATGATATTCTAAGGGGCTTGTATGAGACCCCTTCGGGGTGAGTACACCTTGTTACATCTAGGGGGTACCCCTGGGTCGTGACAATTTCTCAGTTACCATGCCTTACCAACCACTGCAGTTGTGGCAACTTTTCAACTGTCCTTTGAGGCCTGTCTGAAACTTCAGTCGCTTATGGATCAGGTCCCCTACTAGATTCCATGATTTGTTAAATCATCAAAACATCATAATATAACATCCCCCCCCCCCTCTTTTTGATGATGACAAACCATACCAAACTTGTTCCCCCTAATAACAAGTTCCCACTACAATTATGCGTGTGATGCATGTGCTTCACGAGAATTCACCTTCTAAATATAAACATGTCCCACACAACTACTAGCTATCTTGTATTAACACAAACCTCCATCTTTTTATATCACAAAAAGTAGAATAATCAACCAAGTACGTATCATGTAGTTCATGTAAATTCATGGCCAGTTGGGCAACACTTAACATGAATAGAAATGCATAAAGAGTAAATGAGAGAAAGTAGACACAAGGCAAGAACATTCATAATTATAGGACAGTGCAAAAAATTATAAATAAGAACTAGAGGACTGCCAACAGAGTTCAAAAATAAAGAACACAGGGAGAGGGGTAATTTGAGAATTCAAGAAGTAGGAAGCTTAGGGGCTAAGGATTGGAGAAGTAAGGACATGTGAGAATTTCCCTCAGCATGAGTCTAAAGCAGCTACTTGGTGAAATCCGTGACTTCTACAGTGCGACTTTCATTCTGAGCTTTTAGAGCAGAAAGTTCACCTGCACCCGGTCCCTCATCTTGTGCCTTCAACAACTGAGCATTAAGTTTGACAATTTCAGCATTCCTACTAGCCAAAGTGACATTTATTTTCTCAAGCTCATGCTTCAACTGCTCTTGTTGTTCCAACAGATCAGACACTTGTGACTTGACATTATTTCCAGCTCTACCTTTGACACACTCACATTCAATGAGAGTAATATGAGAAAAGGCATGTTTGATAGTCCCTTTAATACCCTTTCCTAGTGGAATGCCGAAGTGATTGAATACCCGAAGCAATAAGTAACCATACCCCATTCCATGACGACCATTCTTCACAGTCATGATCTTTAACACGTGTTCCAATATTATTGCTGGATGATTAATTTCATCAACCTTAATGAGTGCCTTTAAGAGGATCAGGTCTGCCGCAAAAGCCACAGCCCTCTTTTCTAATTTAGGAAGAACCACCTTGTTCACAAACTCAAAGGGGTCGTTTGGTTGGGAACAAGTTATCCCATGATTAGTTATCTCGGGGTTAGCTATTCTAGGATAACTTATTCCACCATATGTATGGGATAACTTATACCATCACTATGATATTAATAATGGGATAAGTTATCCCAAACATGGCAGCCAAACAAGCTACAAAAAATTTATCCCATAACTATTTGTTTTTATCCCACACACCAAATGGCCCCTAAGTATAATCAGAATTGTCCCTTTAGAAACTTCTTGGGAATACCTCCACAACTCAGACCAGAGAGTTTACTAGCCTCCTTTACAAAGTGTGAATTAGGGGATGCCTTTCAAAAGTATCAATTCCTTTCCTAGTAATCTTCAAAATCTCCTTATTCAAGTAAATCAGAATACCCTTCACTTTAGTGTTTAGACTACCCTTCACTTTAGTGTTTAGACTCACCTCCTCTATGAATTCCATACTATAATAAATCTCCCTCACTTTATTTTCATATAGTGTCAGTTCAAGACAATCAAAGAGGTGAGTCCATCTTTGAAGTTTGACATCATCAACTAGATCCTTCAGCCCTATTCGTGATTTCACGGTCAAACACCCTCCCACTAAGAACTTTCTGAGTATTCAGGATGTTAACTCTTTTAGCTTTGGTTAACACTTTCTCAAGCTTTCTATTCTTAAAAATGGAACCTAGTTCCTTCTCATGACATGAACTGGGCTCCACAGTTTCTATCCTCTTATGTTTTCCAATTTCAACCTTATCCTTTTTCTCTGGCCTAGGATTTATGGTTCTTGTTTCCTTGCACATGCTTCTTAGCGAGTGTTTTTGTTCGTCTTTTCTCAACTTTATTCACAATATCATCAAACTCAGTATCACTTCCCCTTTTTATTTGGAGTCATCAGCCACATTCTCTGGAGGAGTTCATCCTTTTCAATCACTGTAGAACTTCTCCTATTCTTGTTCTTCAAAGTTTTAACCTTGTTAGCTTCCATTGCGTCACTCATCAACTTCCTTTCTAAGCCCAGAGTAGGATATAACTTAGGCTTGATAGATATATAAGTAACAACCTTTCCCTTTTCAAGACTAATATACTCCATGTCCTTTTGTTAGCCTACAAGTTCCTTTCCCTTTTTTTTTCCAGAACGAATGGAAGTTCATCTTAATCCTCATCCTTCTTAGTGGGAATGACTGATATAACAGTCCAGGAATCTGGTCAAACACATGCCCAAACTAAAAAAATAGATGAATCTAGTGACTTAAATTCAAATTATGAAAATGAAAGTTGAAGATCATCCTTCATTTTGGTAAGACTTTGCACTACTCACTCATTTCAGTAAGACTTTGCACTACTCACTCATCACATTCTGATAAAATGTTAGAAATAGTGGTCAGCTCATCGGGCAGATCTCCATCAAAGAGTTGCTTAGACATGGTTGAAGAAACATGACCATGTTGTAAGTTTGACAAATTTTGTACTGAAGGTTCCATCTCTAGAGGTTTGAGCATATATTGAGCCTATGAATGAGTAGAGGCATTTGAAGAAGACCCTTGATAAGGGGAAAGTTTAAGGGTATGAGAACAAAGGGGGGAGGGGGTGGCAATTTGAGAAGGAGGATTTTGTTGGGATACTAGGAGTAAAAAGAACTTTACTATTTAAGGCTTCCATTACCTCATCAACAATTGAAGTTTGATCTGTGGTTGAGGGAGGAGGTTTTTCATGAAGAAGATCGATTTTGGACGATTCCTCACCTTCATTACTAGTGTAGGTAATTTTCTCAATTGGGGAGGAAGATTGAGATATTTTTACGTTTAATTAGGAATTAAGTAGATCAGAGAAGATTTGGAGAAAGAAAAATTCGAATTGAGAAAGTAAATTGATATAAATTGGAAAGAGGAAAGATCGAGTATAAAACAAAATAAAACAATGTGTCTAGTCCCTGATATGAGGTGTCTTTTGGGTTTTCAAAATGATGTGACAACGACTTAGAAATGGAATGATTGACATGTGAGAGTTACAACGGTTCTTACAAGTATTTCAATAGTAGTGTTACGAATGCTAACCTCTGAGACAGTACCATGCCTCTCTCTACATTTGTTGAATGTAATTTTCCCAGACCTTTCTTGTCATCCTTTTTACTTCAGTCGATCCACCATGTCTGTATACCTACAAAAGGTATGGAACTGAATTTTTATCAGACAAATGTGGTAAATAACAAGGATACTTGCTCCCCAAGCATAGTCAAAGAAGGGGTTGACTGCATGAAGTGGATCAAGTAGTCGAGTTTGATCATCCCCAACTTCAGTTTGTTCTTATATAACTGGTTCCTATTCGAAGTATTTAGTGAATACGTTTGAAATTTGATCTTCAGTTTTGCAAACGTTCATGCAGATGTTACCCTTCTCAACATTATCCCTTAGAAGTGATGCCTCACATCAATACTCTTAATTTTTTTTTATGCTGAATTGGATTTTTAGTCATATTGAGAGCACTAGTGTTTAGGGATGGCAATGGGGTGGAGGGGAGGGGTGATGCTGGGTGAATGCAGGGCGGGGCGGGGCGTGGCGGGGCGGGAGGGATATAGGGTGGGTTGAAGTTGGAGTTTTTAAAATTAATGCGGGATGGGTATATGTGATTTTATGTGGTTTTAAACTTAATTTTAAATTTTTTACATATTATAAGAGCGATATAACATTATTTATTAAGATAAATTCTTCAAATCTACTAAAAGTTTCAAGATAGTAAATGAAAATGGTTCAATAAAAAATAATATAATTTCTTACATGATTCCCAATTAACCTCTATAAAAATATTTTTTAAGTCATTATCTATTAAATTAATACAACTTAATGAAAAAATGAATCTATTTTATGAATTTTATTTTTAGTATCAAACTTAATTAGAAAAAGAAAATATTGAAAAAATTATGCAGGGCGGATTGAAATGAAAAAAAGTTGTTACGCAAGGCAGGGCGGGGCAGATGAAATTTTTTGCAGGTTAGGCTCAACCCTCCCCATCTCAACCCGTACCATTCTTGCTAGTGTTAATACATAAGTGATAAATAATGCGAGTAACTACTCCAAAACCTTTAAGTTGTTGTTTGAACAAAAAACCAGGAGACGAGGGATGATCCTAGAAAACAAGCCATTCAAGAGGTTCTCGTTCTGTCGACCAGGTTTCCTTCATAATCTTCATCAAAATATCTAACCAGATCAACAGAATCACTTGATGGGTAGAATAGGACTAGGTCCCTGCTTTCTTCAAGTATCTCAAAATCTTTGTAACTTTCAGATGTGATTCTTTCATACTTTCCTTGAAATCTAGCACATATTCCAACACGGAACACAATATCAGGTCTATTGGCAGTTAGATACAGAAGGTATCCAATGGTTCCTCTGTACATAATTTCATTCACATCTGGACTGTGTCCATCAGCATTAAACTTGGAGTTTGTGCCCATAGGACTGTGTCCATAGCTTTTTAATGTACTTTTCTTGACACATGGAGGTTCCATGTGGGGCAGTTTGATCTGTAATGCTAAATGGAAACTTAGTGCACCCATCATACTCATTTCATTTCACTCCCGATGACTGTAAGAAAGTCTTTGCATAAAGAATCCGTCGTTGCTCCAAAGATAATGTCATCAACATATACTTTAACTATAAAAAAATCATTTCCTCAAGACTTTAAGAAAAGAGTATTGTCAATTTTTTATTTATTTTGAACCCATTATTAAGAATAAATTTGGACGACCTCTCATACCGAGCTCTTAGAGCTTGTTTCAGTTCATAGAGAGCCTTGTCAAACCTGAGCACATGGTTTGGTTGTCAATATCCTCAAAACTAGGTGAATTCTTGACATAAACTTCCTCTTTAAGATATCCATTCACAAAAGCACTTTTTACAACTATATGATAGAGTTTGAAACCCATGAAGGATACAAACGCAATATGGATTCTTATGGCCTCCATTCATTCCACAAGAAAAAAAATCTCACCATAGTCAATGCCTTCCTCTTGATTATACCCTTGTACCACTATCCTTTATTCATTCCTTGTAATGATCCCATGCTTGTTTTCGTATACCCACCTTGTTCTTACGATATTTCTATCAAAAGCTTTGTGGACCAAGTGTCATACTTTACTTCTTTCAAACTTGTGAAGTTCTTCTTGCATTGAGTTTACTCCATCAGCATCCTTCACACTTTTAAACTCAATAATAGATGTAAAATCTTAGAATGCAACTAAATTTGTTATTTTAAATCTAGTATGCAATCTAGAATCCCAAGGGGAAATATGATAATCCAAGGGATGAGATGACTTATGCTTCCATATAAGATTTCTTGCAAGTTTTTGAGTTTGATCTACACCTGATTGTTCATAATCAAAATCAGCAGACTCAACTTGTCACGACCCAGGGGTACACCCAAGATGTGACAAGGCATACTAGACCCTAAAAGGCCTAAAACAAGCCCCTTAGCATGTCATAACATAAACATAGAACAATAAAGCGTAACACTCATTTCAAGTCTTACAAAGTTTTTCATAAAAGCAAAGCGAAAGTATAAACTTGTCTCAATTAGCCATGTATTACAATCCTTGAATCAAAATAGGGACATAACCCTTACAACATAGTCTGAAAATGAAATTCTATAAAGGAACTACAAATGACTCATCCGTCCTCAAATCACGAGGACTCACCACAAGCTAGAAGAATAGTCGATCCAAGCTTTAACCGATAGAAGATCACCTTAAGAATCGGACCCTACACTGGGAAAAATGTAGGAAAATATGGGTTAGTACAAATACCACTACCCTTTATTCGTTCCTTGTAATGATCCCATGCTTTTTTTCATAAACCCGTCTGGTTATTACGATAGTTCTGTCAAAAGCTTTGTGGGCCAAAAGTCATACTTTACTTCTTTCAAACTTGTGAAGTTCTTCTTGAATTGAGTTCACTCCATTAACATACTTCACACTTTTAAGCTCAATAATAGATGTAAAATCTGAGAATGCAACTAAATTTCTTATTTTAAATCTAGTATGCAATCTAGAATCCCAAGGGGAAATCCGATTATCTAATGGATGAGATGACTTATGATTCTATACAAGATTTCTTGCAAGTTTTGAGTTTGATCTACACCTGATTGTTCATAATCAAAATGAGCAGGCTCAACTAGTCACGACCCAGGGATGCACCCAAGATGTGACAATACGTACTAGACCTCGAAAGGCCTAGCACAACCCCCTTAGCATGTCATACCATAAGCGTAGAACAATAAAGAGTAAAATTCATTTCAAGTCTTAAAAAGTATTTCATAAAAGTAAAGCGGAGGTCTAAACTTTTCTCAATTTGCCATCTATTACAATCCTTGAATCAAAATAGGGACATAACCCTTACAACATAGTCTGAAAATGAAATTCTAGAAAGGAACTACAAATCACTCATCCGTCCTCGAATCACGAGGACTCACCACAAGGTAGGAGAATAGTCGATCCAAGCTTTAACCAATAGAAGATCACCTCAAGAACCAGACCCTACACTAGGGAAAATGTAGGAAAATATAGGTTAGTACAAAAATTCACCAAGTATGATAGCCATGCATAAAATCTTGAAATCATGCTAAAAGGGACATTTTAGTTGATACCATGCTATATGCCAATTTTGAACATCATCATAGAGATAGTTAGAAAACGTAACTCGTAAGCATAGACATAATCATAAGCATAACCTCCATCATAGAAATAATGTAAACATTAATCATCATGAGGCATAGTTCATATAAATAGTCAATACTTAGATCTTCATGTCATAAGAGGACCATCGCATAAGTAACCCTAAGTCATACTTGTGCAATGCATAAATAAGATCCCATAATCCCATCTATACGAAGCACCGCTTTTAGGCCACCATAATCATACTTACCATCCTTTGATCTCATACTTAGTTTAATACTCATAGACAAGGAAAGCAACTCATAGTAACAATCCACATTAAGCATACATCATTTCATAGGCCTTTATAACATAAAAGAAACACACCATAACTACCCTCAAAGCCTACTTGTGCAATACATGAATGAGATCCATACTCCTACCCACACTAATTAGAGATTCTTGAGGAGCCATAGTTCATAATCATTCATAGTGGGGATAAACCTTAACCGACATAGACCATGGGAGCTAAACATGGAATCCGGTGTTACCCTCACCGAAAAGGGTGTGCTACATGCCTAAGTTAGAACGATTAACATAGCTTAGGTGGAATCCACTAGCTAAAGATCTATGTGGGCACATAGTTATGGGACAAGGAGATTGCTACTAGATACCCCGCCCCAACTCATGTGAGGGCATCCATCTCAAGAGATTGCTACTAGAAACTCCGCCTCAACTCACGTGAGGGCTTCCATCTCATCACTATCCACTCGGTGCTAAGCATTAACCCGACGGAGTACTTATCATATCATAATTTGAGTTTATTTTCTGGAAGAATGTATCAACACTCAATCCAACATCATTCATAAGATAGCTCATACATTCAATAGGTGAGAATAGCCTTTCAACCTAAAAATCATCATATTGTGAGAAAACCTGTCACAACATCATCATTCATAAGTGTATAATTGAGAATAGCCTTTCAACCTACACAACATCATCATCATAATCACGGACACTTCAATCTCAAAGTGTTCTTGAAATGACCCAAAAAGTTCTTAAAAATGTGCTTCGGAAGTTACCGGAAACTTGTTTAGCTATATATAAAAAAATCCGTTTCGTTTTTCGAAAATCCAACTTCATATTCTTGTTTAGGGGGTCAAATTGAGTGGGTAATGGGTCTAACCAAAATTTTAGAGCAACCGTATCAAAATCCGAAATTTCCAAGTGAAACCTTTTTCGAGGGTCTACTTTGGAGGGTCATATCTCCTAGCACACAAATTGTTGGGTGGAAAATAACATATCCATGGAAAGACCTTTGAGTTAGCTACCTAACGCACTTCGTTTCACCTCTTTCGGAGTTCGGACGAAGAAGTTATGCCCATTTTCGTAAAATCTGTCCTGCAGGAAAGGCAATTTCCAGTGAGCATTTTTACTGTTCACCCGCCTCATTTTTTTTCTAAGTGTTGGACCATTTTTCCAAAGGGCATATGTTATTTTCTATATACCATTAGTTCAATTCCCATCTATAAAACATTTCCCAAAACACCTCTCCCATACTTAGACACATTTTCTCTCAAGTTCTCTCAAGAACCCTAATCCAAAACCTTCCTCAAGATTGAAGAGACTCTTGCTCCAAGTTCCAAGCTTCCATTGAAGACACTCTCAAGA
>JAJOOE010006257.1:0-12940 GCA_036250405.1 Solanum raphanifolium | reverse complement strand
GTATGTCCTATGGCTAGACAACAAAGACTAGCATTTCCTGAAAGTTCTATCAAAACATCATGCCTTTTTCAACTCATTCACATTGATCTTTGGGGACCCTACCACACCCAAACTTACAATGGTTATAAACATTTTCTTACCATAGTGGATAATTTTTCTAAAGCCACTTGGAGACACTTATTGTCTACTAAGTCAAATGCCTTTTCCCTTATCAAATCTTTCATCCTTATGGTTCAGACTCAATTTCATACTAGAATTCAAACTCTAAGATCTGACAATGCTTTTGAGTTGGGTTCTAGCACTAAAGCATCTTCTTTCTTTTCTTCTCTTGGCATTGTCCATCAAACATCTACTCCTCATACCCCACAACAAAATGGTGTTGTGGAAAGGAAACAAAAACACTTATTAGAGACTGCTCGATCTTTGTTATTTCAATCCAAACTTCCTCTCAAATATTGGGGTGAGTGTGTCCTCACTGCTACTTATCTTATTAACAGATTCCCTTCACCTTTGTTACAAAATAACACCCCTTATGTTCTCTTATATAATACTTCTCCATCCTACTCACACCTCAAACCTTTTGGTTGTCTTAGTTTTGCTGCAGTCCCTAAGCCTTATAGGGATAAGTTTAAATCTAGATCCATCACTTGTGCTTTTCTTGGTTATAGCATGACCAAAAAGGCATATAAACTCTTTGATTTGGACAAGCAGACAATTTTCTTTTCCAGAGATGTCGTGTTTCATGAGACCACCTTTCCTTACTCTTCTTCTTCTTCTCCTTCTATGTTTTCTCCTCCTCCACCAGTTGTTTCTGATTATTTTGTTCCCATCCCCATTGCTCCTGTTAATCATCCTCCATCTCATGATCCTGATATTCCTCCTGGCCCTTTTATTTTCTACTGCTACTCTTGCTCTCTACCCTACTCCTGCTCATGTAACTTTGATAAGATCCTCTAGGATCTCAGTTCCACCTCTTCATTTGCAACACTATTATTGTTCTAATGCTTCTACATCCAAGGCTATCTCTATTCCTATTGACACTGATTTGCATGAGCCTCAGTTCTATTATCAGGCTGTTTCCAGTCCTGCTTGGCAAGAAGCTATGGTTAAGGAGTTTGAGGCCTTGGAGGCAAATAACACTTCGACTATTGTCCCTCTTCCTCCTGGTAAGAAGGCTATTTCATCTAAATGGGTGTACAAGATTAAGCAGAAGGCTGATGGTACCATTGAGAGATACAAAGCTAGACTAGTGATTAGGGGTGATACCCAACAAGAAGGAGTTGACTTTACCGACACTTTTTCCCCAGTTGTGAAACTGACCACTATTAAATGTCTCTTGACTGTTGCTATTAAGTATGGTTGGGTGGTCCATCAGTTAGATGCTAACAATGCATTTTTGCATGGGGATCTTGAAAAAGAGGTTTTTATGAAAGTACCTCTTGGTTTGCAAGTTCCTCATCCTGATTCTTCCTCTTCTACTTAAGAATGCAAGCTCAATAAGTATCTCTATGGATTACAACAGGCTTCTCGGCAATGGTATACCAAACTTTCTTCTGCTTTGTTGTCCAAGGGTTTCCATTCTAGCAAGAATGATTATTTTTTATTTCGTAAGTCTGAGAACCAGTCCTTCACTGTTATGGCTGTCTATGTTGACAATATTCTTATTACTGAGAATGACAAGGTAGAGATTGCTTCCCTCAAATCTTTTCTGGATGATCAGTTTAAGATCAAAGATTTGGGTGAGGCGCATTACTTTTTGGGTTTACAATTAATCAGATTTCCCGAGGGTTTCTTGGTTACTCAACATAAGTTTCTTACTGATCTCTTACATGAGTTTGATTGTGTTGTTGTCAGTCCTGTATCTTCTCATTTGGATTACCATATTAAGCTTGCAACTGACTCGGGGGATCCTCTACCTGATCCATCTTTGTATCGGAAACTTGTGGGCAAACTGAATTTCCTCCAGCATACAAGACCTGATATCTCTTTCAGTGTCCAACACTTGAGTCAGTTTATGCCCCTGCCTCGGGTCCCTCATTATGATGTTGCTCTACATGTGCTTCGATATTTGGCTGGCACCCCTGATTTGGGTCTTTTCTTCAATAGTTCTCTTTGCTTTTCTCTTGAAGGTTATTGTGATTCTGATTGGGCTAGTTGTTCGTCTAGTCGCAAGTCCGTTAGTGGTTATCTCTTACTTCTAGGTGGTTGCCCTGTCTCCTGGAAGTCGAAGAAACAACCCATCATTGCCCTATCTTCGGCAGAGGCTGAATATAGAGCCCTTCGCCAATTGGTTGCAGAAATTATTTGGTTTGTTCGTTTATTAGCAGAGTTGTGTATTCCTTCCGTTGTCCCTGTTGCTGTGTTCTGTGACAACACATCTGCCATTCACATTGCTAAGAACCTTATGTTTCATGAACGGACAAAACATATCGAGGTTGATTGCCATTTTTTCCGTGATGTTCTTCATGATGGTCTCATATCCCTTCATAGCATTTCCAGTGGCTCACAGGTTGCTGATGTGTTAACTAAGTCTCTTCCAGGTGTTCTTCATCGCACTTTTTACTCCAAGCTTGGTCTGGTTTCCCATTCCAGCTTGCGGGGGCTGTTGATACTTATAGAAGTTATTAGAAAATATCAATTCTAGTATACTTAGTTTCAGCTTATTATAGTTTGTACATTGTGTATATAAATGGAACTTAGCATATTGAAAAGACAGAGGACTCTACACAGAAGAAATAAAAGATTTCTTTTTCTCTCTCCATTCCACCGACTCCATGGAAAGATATCTCAATTTCTCTTTCGAATTTGAAGTGTAACAAGGTTTCTTATGTCCTTTTGTTGATGTATATAGAGATGGTGACTTCATTTTTTGAACTGTGAATGTATCTTAGCACAATTTTGAGCATTGATGACCTGGCTGAATTCAACCACTATATTTGAGATCTCATTTCTCTAGTGGGAAGTCTCAAACTGAAAATAAAAATGTGAGTTTGAAGATGTTGATGTTAGAATTTGTGATATATTCCTCTTCAATTGGTGTTTCACATGTTTTATCACCCTTTGCAATAAATTTTGAGCGATCTGTTGTAGCTTGAAGGTAATCGTCTTCGAAAATTGACATCTTTTTGGGTTCAAAATAATATTTCAGTATGGGGAGGATAAAGTACTGTAACAACACCTTACCTCACCTCATGCAAGTAGAGAGGTTGTTTCTGAAATTTTCATAGTTGTCCAATTGTCTTATTATGTTGATATAATTGTATAAGAAGCCTCTTGTAGAAGTAATTGAAGGAGTTGCAGCAGGGATATTAGTGTTCCAACAAAAGCAGAAGTTATTAAAATTTATTTTGTCAAAGAAAAAATTGAAGTAATTAGCATTACACGCCTAATGAAGATGTTGAAATTTAAGACCATTGAAGAGATTCCCCTGAATGGTAGAAAAGAAAAGCAAGTTCAGTACATAGTATAATTGATCGATTATGTTTCAAGCTGCTTCTGGATCTTCAACAAACTAAAAATACAAATAGTTAATATTGATATTGCTGATGTTGATAATCACTTGGCTGTTGTGTAAATGTTGAAAATATATGCTCATTGGGGGTATACTGAGTATCATGTGTATCTGTTTTGAAGTTGTGAATTTACTATTCGGTTACTTTAATGTATAAAAAAAACTAATACTTTTGTGACTTTATTGTGTAGTATACAAAATTCATGTTATTTTGATGATTTGGCTGATTTGGGACGATTATGTGGTGATTAGATGAATTCTCAACTAGAGATCAAAATCACGATCAGAGCAATTCTTGTGGATTGACTGATAGTGATAGAAGCACACAAAAGGTTAGAACTAAGGCTTGAAAGCCTATTACCTCACAGTTTAAAATATTGGATTGTTTCATGTTAGAGAGGTTGTTCTTAAAAGGGAACCTCAGTTACTTTGCATCAGCTCAATGCTGAAAGAAGAGGCATAAGCATCGCCTCTCGATCCAATCCATCTTATTGCCTACAAATATGAAGAGATTTAAGCTTCATGGTTATAATATGACGCATCTTGAAAATGCAGTAATCTGTTCGGTTGAAAGTTGTCATGAACTCTGATTCTCTGCTATGTCTGCCTCTGTGGATGGATGACTTACTAACAATAACACATGATGCTTATGTCAAGGACCAAATACTAATGGAGAAAGCAATTTGAAAAAGCTAGAGTGGTATGTAATTGTTTCATCTGAATCACTTCGATTTTATGGGTTTAGACGAAAACTTTGCCTAAATCCTGTTTTGTCTTACTTTTTTAAAACAGTGCAAATTTACCACAAAAGAAGCAACAACATACATGTGAAAAAAACTGCTTGAGAAAATGAAAGCGAAAGTATTGCTCACATTTGCATGATCAAGAAATTTTTTTTAGGATCTATTGTTAATATTCTTGGCATTGTTAATACTCTAATTCTTAACTAAAAATTGTGTGAAGTTTAAATTTTCGTCCAAAGCTCATGTAGGCCTTTTGGTTAATTTTCAAGATTACAATTGTTAATGATACTTTCCCATGTAGTTATTTGACTGTCAAAAGAACATACATAAGCATCAAGTAAATCTTTTTGGGTACTAATGTATTATTAACTTGATGCTAATGCAATCTGCAGTAATGAAAAAATTATGGTAAATCCTTTGAGCCTTTAGTTCTTGCTATTATTGTTCCTACCATGCCAAATTTTTAAGGATCATGATCATCAGATGTTGGGCCCGTGCTCAAGCACGGGCCATGGCCAATTTAGCAATTCTATATAGTGTTGTTAGTTAGCCTTCCCAAATGTTGGTTTAGGAACATCCATATGATCTTATTAGTAGAGATGTTTTCTAAAAGTGATTATTCATAGATGAAGTTTGGATCAACCAGATTTGGTGGACAATTCCTTCAAATTGATTAAATCATTTATTTAATTTTTTTAAACTAATACTCTTCTATATTGGATGGCATTATGGCATCAATACATGTCTAAAGTTAATTACATCTAGGAAGCTGAACTAACAATTAAGCATCTCAAATGATTCAGTCAGTCTTTCAACAACTTTCCCTATACATAATCTTTTAGTTAATGATCAATCTCACTCAAATTAAAATAGAATTACTTCCAACTTCCAACTTCCATTTCTTCGTTTCCCTAAAATAAAGTATTGATGTAATATACCATAAATATAATAAATTATCGTTGAAACAAAATTAGCAAAAATGAATAAATAAATCTTTAGGATGAGACATGGATATCTTGATCTCTTAAAGGAGATTCAAGCCCATTGCGGTATAATTTACACCGATCCAATAATATATCTCTTGACTTGTCCCCTCCAGGATACAACAACCCAACAACATCATACAATTCCAGATTAGTAGAAGGATCCGAAGCTCCACATTAGAACATCTTCCTTCAACATATACTCTCTTTTATATAGTGAATATAGTTGAAGACTTAAAATATTTTCTGTCTAAACTCTCTCTTTCATTACTACATACTACAATATTTTTCCACACTTCACATATTTCATCACATCCTAACACAAAGGAAGAAACACCATTTATTTATAATTGAAGAAGTCTCGTGTAATCAATGGATAAAATGAGGGGCAGTAATGTGGGTAGATAAATGTAATAGATATTACATAAGTTATAAGAAACTCATGGTCATATGAGTTACAATAATTTAATGACCATGAAAGTTACAAGAACTAAGGGGTCGTTTGGTTGGGAACAAGTTATCTCATGATTAGTTATCTTGGGGTTAGCTATCCTGGATAACTTATCCCACAATATATATGGGATAACTTATCCCATAACTATGATATAAATGGTGGGATAAATTATCCCAAACACGACAACCAAACAAGATACAAAAAAATTATCTCATCACTATTTTCTTATCCCATCACTATTTATTTTTATCTCTCACACCAAACAACCCCTAATAGTCATCTTTTACCACAATCTATACCCATTAACATATGCACTTGATATTTTATTTTAATAATAAAATGCATATACACAAACATAAAGTTTATTCATTTCATTCAGTTTGAACATCTCATCACAAGCATACCTTTTCCCCACAAAAATACCCTTTTTTACCATTACATATTGATCAAATTCAATAATGTGTTTGAAGCTTGCTTTATTAAGAAGAAAACTAGATATCAAATTTTTAAATGATTTTTTTCATGTAGACAAGGGTATACTATATATTCGAGCATAAATATAATGTAATTATTTTCTTTAATATTATCCGTGCATCGTGCGGACACGTATACTAGTATAACTTAAAAATTCAAATCTTTCAACGAAACTTCAACTTCATCTCATATAATTTCGTATCACAATTCCATCTCACATGATCAAACATACCCTAAAATCCAAAAATAACTCAATACAATTAAGTCTATAACACACCCTTCTCTCAAAGTAAATAAAAGTTCACCCAAGTCATTTGAAAAAAAAGAAGAAAAAGTCATTTGATATTATTTGGTTTTTCAGTGTTGAATCTGATAATCAACGTAGTAAAACTATGAAAATATTTGAAAGTAATGGATCTTTTTGTAATTTAATTTGTAAGAAATTGGTGGTATCAAAGTAAATATTATCAGCCAAAATTACACCTCACGCGTTCTCTCTCATTTGCACTCCGACGGCTGTCCCGCACCGTTTCCACTCTACTCCGGTGAGTCCACCGTCCTTCCTCCGTCGACGGCGTTGCCGCTGAGCTTGTCGTCTCCTACAAAGCTTTTATTTTCCAATCGATTTTTATTTTGTTGTCTTAATTTC
Organism: Solanum raphanifolium; assembly: GCA_036250405.1. NCBI lineage: Eukaryota > Viridiplantae > Streptophyta > Magnoliopsida > Solanales > Solanaceae > Solanum > Solanum raphanifolium. The sequence continues at coordinate 6,126 of JAJOOE010006257.1, read as the reverse complement.
ACTGTGATTTTTCTTAGTCATTTGCTTATATTTGCTGTTATAAATGTATTCTAGTTTTCATTTGATTACGGAACTCTAATGGAATTATTTTGTGTAACGATAAAGTATTTGGCGATGATATTTTTGCGATTAGGGTTTTGCGAGTGTTTTAATCTGAAGTTATGCTCTCTCGCTAATAGAAGTCTGTTAAGTTTGTTCGTCAGTTCTTTGTTCTGGCTGTCTATGCTAGTTGGAAAGCATACGGATTTCCACCATTTTTTTTCCGGATGTGAATTATGAAGCAAAAAAGCTCTAATAGATGAATCATCAATGGTAGTCCATGCTTTGATCTTGTGACGATATTGCATTTCTGTTTCAAACATACAGTTTTGTGTTCACAATTGCATATAGTTTGTGCTTTGTTTGAAATATTGCATCGGATGATGGAAAGGACCCTTATCCACCATGCTGGCAAGTAGGGGCTTATCTTTGTGATTTGTGATGCTTGCTTGCGCCTATTGACTAATTCTATTCCGAGTGGAGGCACAAACAAAATGAGAGAGTAAATGTAGGAAGGGGGAATTTTCTAGTATCTTTAATTAATTTTCATTTTGAGTGGTTTTTTTTGTTCTCTTATTTGGACTGAAAGAAAAAAGAAATTTCCCTAATATATGTTGCAACAATGTAGTTTCTGGCATTTATGTTTGTTGCACTGCGATGCGGTCTCCTATCAATTGGGCATGTTTAGCAAATTTATAACAAGCTCTATCAACTCTTAAAATACCTCGTATTACTGATTTGATATATTGGAAATTATTATTAATTCCTCTCCAATTGGAATGTGTTCGTTTGATTACTGTTTAGTCGATAAGGTTCTATCTTCTACTACTTTTGCAACAAGTTTCTGCTATATATATAGTTTTTTGGATCAGGTAAGTAGGTTTGATTGGAGTTAGCTCTTGTACAAAATCACGTATCTCCAACTAAAATTTAAGGAGCTTTGAAGATCCAAAGATATATGAGAACTATCTACACTATTCAGTTAATAACCAAGCGAAAAGAGTAGGCAATCATCTATCTTTCAAAAATGTAGCAGGGAGTTGAGATCCCATCAGCGCAACACTATTTTGTCTGCTTACAAATGGTCCTAATTATGCAGGCATGAACCATTAGCTACAGCCCTCATAGCCTCTTTAAGGTTGCAGGACATTGCCCAAGCGACTCCAAACAAGACCATACACACTTTATTACTGGATAGTGCAAAATAAGTGGTGTACACTTTCTGTTGTATATATAAAATATCTACTGCACAATGCAATACCAGTTCAGAAGAACTGTCTTGAGTGTGAGAAGCTCCCCTGATAGCTATCCAACTAAGGCATGCTATTTTTGTATGGATCTTGGTTTCAGCTTCAAGGCCATTTTTCAATCACATTTTACATATAGATATACTCCCATAACATTCCTTTACTGTGAATTGTCCCGTCTCCTTCCCCCCAATACAATCTGCCATTTGCATACATCTGAATCTGAGTGCCAGCAATTTTCTCAGAAATTCCTGCATGCTATTTATCTCCAAATCCTTGCAATTCCTTCTGAAATGAACATTCCAGGAGTTGCCTTCTCTCATCTGATGGAAGTAGCCTCTGTATTACTTGCAATTTTGAAATAGGACTGGGTAATCCTCCTTCAAGCTATTATTTCCAGCCCATTTATCCACCCGGAATATGTTTGTTTTCTATTTCTTATTCTGATAAGAATTGTGGCGTGCTACTGAATTCATATTGCCTACTAATGTATTTCTATGGTCCCATACCATGGGAAGAAGAACTGATACTAGTAGTCTAGTACACCAGTATCTTCTCCTCCATGCTTTGCTTCGATGATCTTTCTCCATAAAGCTTCCTCTTCATTCTTGTACCTCCAATGCCACTTCATCAGTAGTTTTTTTTTGTGTATTGCCTAATCCCGAATGCCAGAACCCCACACTCCTTCTGTAAGTGATTAAAATGAGGAATAAGAATGGAATGATATTCTTCTCAGTCTAGCAAAACAATTATTCTTAATGAAGTTCTCTTATTTTTGATTCTATACCTTGTGTTTGTTACTAGACTGCTTGGTTTTCTCTTGTAAGTCACCTGCTATTTTGTTGATGACGTTCTCTATCTTCTGTTCTGAATTACAGACTCACGAATTGCTGACCTCTGAATTATCGAAGAACAGCCAAAATGTCTCGAAAAGGACTGATGGAGCAGGACCTGAGTAAGTTGGATGTAACACAGCTGCATCCACTTTCTCCTGAAGTGATTTCTCGTCAGGCTACGATCAACATTGGTAAACTGTCTGTTTAACCTTTAGCTGCTTTGTTCTTCTGTATTCTGTTTATTGGAGTAAAATATTCTGATTTTTGTCTCTCTTACTTCCTTTTTCTGGACAAGCACTTTTACACGTTACTGGAGATGGTGCTGAATTTAATTTCATTTGCCAGGTACCATTGGCCATGTGGCTCACGGAAAGTCAACAGTTGTAAAAGCTATATCTGGTGTACAGGTACATTGTTATTTTCCGACTTATAATGGCATTTAGTTGAGGTGTACAAGGTTTGTTCTTTTAGTTCATAAGATTCTTGTTGGATGTCAGTGCCTCTTTTAATCTACTTTTTCTTACCTGGTTACAAAGCATACGTTGATCTTACTAAAATATCACCACAGTTTCATATTGCACCTTTATTGTAGATAATCCATTATGAGTATAACCATACGTTGACCGCCAACTATTAGTGTTTCGTTGTATGAAGACCTTCTGTTTTTGGTGTAATGAGGAGGGTATAGAGGATGCTGGACAGATTTTAAATTTTTTCTCTTCTTTATAAGTTTAGTAGCAATTTCTTGAGTTGGTCTTTTTGGGGTCACTGATGTAAATCTTTTTGATGGTTGCCAGCATACCCTCATTGCTGAGGAATACAACTTTACTTTATCAAAAAACTATAAGTGTTTCATTTCTACAATTGCGTTGTTGGTTAATTTTTTGAAAGAAGCTTCTTTTTGAGGGTTTCTCATTTTCTTTTTGTTCTCTTATGGTGAACAAAAATAAACTCATTGCAGTATTTCCCTTAGATAGCATGGCGAAGTATACCATATGGGTTAAGTTGCTACATGAGATGGAGCCTATATTAGAAATTTCGCTAGCCTAACAACTTTGAGGTCTTTGATGATATTCATGTGTTTGTAATTAGGTAGCTCTCAATGATTGCTTTGGCATGGTGATTTATTTATAGAAGTAGCTCACCCGAAAGAGTTCCAAAAAAAAAATATGCCGCCATTACAAGTCATGTAAGAGTTAATAAAGTCAACAATGGACAAACCATCATATACATCTAATGGAGTCGTGTTGCACCAACGCCTAAGCAAGAATATATAATTGTTCTTCATGATAGGTGCAAAATCTTCTTCCTTCTCAGAAACCTATAGTTCCTTTCCTTCCAAATGACCCACCAAATAGCAAGTGGGATGGTGTCCCAAAGGGGGCTAGTTATGTAAACCCTCTCTATACTATCCTTGAAGGAGCTGAAGGGTGGAGCCAGAAATGCACCACTTAAGGCATGTGATGTGGAATAAGAGGGTCTATAGCTAGGCATTGAACTTGCAGTGAAGAAATAAATGATTGCTACCTTCCTTCTTTTTTGCGAAGGCTACATTTGTTAGACAATTGAAAACCTTTCTCTAGAGCTTGTTTAGGGAAAGGCAAGCTTCATTTGAACTAACTAAGAGAATCATTTAACCTTGTGGGGTGCCATGTTCTTCCAAATGGATTTTCAGGGCCATTATGGGTTGGTGATCAGGTTAGTGAGCAAAGAATAGAAGTTCTTCACTGTGAATGTACCTTTGAGGAGCCTTTCCACGGAAATTAGTTTGGATATTGTTTGGGTTGAGGTAGTAAGTTAAGCATTTGCAACAAATGGAGGAAAATGTCAAATTTTCAATATTTAGCTATAGTAGCCAATTGATTAGAAGAGTAGATAAATAACTCTGGGAAAAGATTCTTAGGGGTGGATGGCCAAGCAACGAGTCATGGAAGAATTTAATTTTGCCTATTGCCAATTGCTAGCTGTGAATTTACCAAGAATTCTTCCCATAAGTCTGTAATATGCTTTTTTAGATACTCAACCAGAGAGGAGGGAGAGTAGGTTTTGTGACTCAATGGTTCAATGTGCCAAACTTAGAGACAGTAAAATTCTTCACAATTGAACCTCCAAATCCATTTGTAGCACTCATTCCTAAGAAGACAAAGAGCAAAGGAATTGAGAGATTTTACTCCTGTTAGTTTGATTGGTAGTATATACAAGGTGATTTCAAAGGTGTTGATGGAAAGACTAAAGAGAGTGATGGCTAAGATGATGGACTTACAATAATGGCTTTTACCAAAAGGAGACAAGTAATGGATGTTGTTTGATAACTAATGAAGCTGTGAATTCTAGTTTCAAGCAAAAGAAGCCAGAAAATTTATGTAAATTAGATATTGAAAAGGCATATGACCGTGCTATTGGAGTTTCCTTCCAAAAATATGGCAATGAATAGGGTTTCAGTAGAAATGGATTAGCTGGACAAAACATTGTATTTCTACTGTCAGGTTCTCCACTACCATAAATGGATCTCCCGAAGGATTTTTCCTTGCTCATTGAGGTCTGTCTCCCTTTTTGTTCATATTAGCTATGGAAGGGCTCAACTACATGGTTAAGACAAGAAAATTAAATGGATAGATCAAGGGTTTTAGGGTGGCCAAGAATGGCTGTAGCTGCTGGGAGGTTACACATCTCCAATATGTTGATGACTCTTTAATCTGTTGTGATACAAAAGAAGAACAACTGAGGTTCCTAAGAGTTATTCTGGTCCTATTTGAAGGCATTTTAGATCATGTGTGCACATCAATTAGAGGAAGAGCCATCGTATCTCTATCAATGAAGTAAATGACATGGGGCATTTGCAATGCTTATGGGAGGAACAATAGTGTCATGCCCCAAACTAGGGGAGGCGCAACAGACACCCGATACCTTATTTAGCCGAGCAAGCCACTGAAACATAATGGAAAGGGAACATCGAGGGTCAACAAGGCCATCACAATCAACTGTTGAAACAATAACTGATAAAGAATATCTTGACCAACAAAGTCACAACAATATCTTGACCGACAAGGTCACAACAATATCAATGGCATTATGAAAGGGCTGGCAAGGCCAACATAAGTGATAAAGAACTATCAAGCCGACAAGGCTACAACTGAAATCATATATACAATAAGCCGACAAGGATATAAATGGAACCTTAGAAGACCCAACAAAGTATGTTCACAAGTCTCTAAGAATTCTACAACTCAACGGGTTGGGAATATGCTCCAAAGATACTTACAATTATATTCAAAACTCAAGTATGTAAAACCTATAGATATACCAACAGCTCCAAGAAGAATAGAGCTTACAATCCTCAGCTGAGACAACACCCCCATTGCAAAGGCTGATCAAGACATCTGTCTGAACCTGCAGCACAAATGCAGCATGCCCAGGCAATGGGACGTCAGTACGAATGAAAATGTATTGGTGTGAAAGGCGGAAAGTAGAATTATAAATAGCTGCAGTAAAAAGGATAACAGAGATGCCACCTTAAACTAAAACTCTGATAGCCTCCATGGCCAACATCTGACCTTATAGTAATTAAGTATGCATGATATGCTCGTGTATCGTGAATATATATATATATAGATGCAAATGCATGACATACCCAACCAAATGCTAGCAATGGTGGTGCCTTCCGATAGCTAACCGACATCATATTTGCCAACTTGTGGTCATCTGTACAATATACATAGTCTTTTGGGCAAATAGGCCCCCTTCCCTTTGATTATAGTTCGAAGTAAATGCATAACATACCATGATATGTTATAAGATTTTTATGCACATAGTAGGCCATAACAAGAACTTAGCCAATCTTGGCTCTTCTGTACTCTTATTCTCATAATCTTGTAATCACTTTCATATAAGGTTGGCCTGCTGGCAATTGACTTGAGCCTTGGGGTTTGCTCCCTTTCAAGGTCTCAAGTTCGAAACCCACTGGGTGCAAACAATTTCTGAGGGCCATCGGACTGGGTAAAACC
>JAJOOE010006256.1:0-18175 GCA_036250405.1 Solanum raphanifolium | reverse complement strand
TGAGAAAAGATTGGATTTGTTGTTGAAGTTGTTAGTTGTTGTTGATGTTGTTAGTCGTGTTGTTGAAGTTATTGTTGGTTGTGGGACATGATTGGGCTATGTATTTGAGTTGTGATCTATTGTATGTTGAGAGATTGATGATCCTTAGTGTTGGTTGGTTCATACCCCTACACGCCAACTCGTTTTTAATTCCAAGAAACGATTTATTTTGGTTGTTGAAGTTGTTGGTTGTGTTGTTGAAGTTCTTGTTGATAAGGGATATGTTTCCGGTTGTGTTCTTGAGTTGAATCTACTGTATGTTGAGGGGGTTTATGATCCCAAGTGTTTGGGAAAAGAACCTTTGAAGTTAATAGGGTTTAGAGTTGGCAACATGAAGGAGAAAAGTCAGGCTGCTTGCAGAAAGCAAGTCTGCGTCGCGGCTGTGTTCCCTCTGTGAACAAAATCTGCCCTGTTTTCAGAATTTAATTTCATAATTCTTCTTAAGTTTAGCTGTCCTAAATTATTCCTAAACATCATGGGGTCCTTCCAAACATAAATCATTATCCTTGAATTCATAATCCAATTCAAGGAGAGTAAAGTTAGAAGTCAAGTAAAGTTAGAAGTCAAGTGAAGTTAAGAGTTAAACTTAGAAATGAAATAAGTCAAAGCAAATTTTCTTTCAAAGTTGTTCAAGAGTCTTCAGTGAATGTTTTAACTTCATTTTTAAGACTCAAGTTTCAAGTCAAGTAAGAGGGTATAGAGTTTCAAGTCAAGTAAAGGGTATAGAGTTGCAAGCCAAGTGAAGAGTCTCAAGTTTCAAGTTAAGTCAAGAGCATAAAGTCGAGTCCATTTCTCCAAAGTTATTAGGGAACTATGTATTTCCCAAAGAAGTTTCTAAATGTTTTTACATTTAAGTAAGAAAGGAACATCAATTCCAAGAGAGCCTTTAGGCTAGATTTTGAGTAATTATCTCAAATTAAAGAAAGATGTGTTTAAAGAACTTATGAGCCAAAGTATATTTTTGGGAGTAGTCTTGAGCACCGAGTTGGGGGCACGAGTTCATATTAACTCAACTCTCCATAAGAACCATGCGCCAACATGGGATTAACGGGTCATACTTTTTAGATGATCACGTAAAGTTAAGCTAGTGGATCCACTTAGTAAAGTTAGCTTCCTATATCGATGGCAAGGTATAGGATGGTCCTTGGGCAACGTGAGGTAAAACGTTGTACCACCACTAGGGCTCATAGTGGTGGTTGTCGGTTAAAGAATCTCCCACTAAAGTTATATTACTTTATATAAGTAAAGTTGAGTTTGTTATTGCCTTAATCATTAAAGAACTAAGTTGTTTACAATGTTTTCAAAGCTATATATATTGCATGTGTCTTATGGCTTATATATTGAGTTCAATTATTCATGAGTCGTACAGAGCCAAGGTAAGTGTTCTCCTGTATTTCCTTTCAAGCTTAAGTCGTGGTTTAGCTTTCCAGCTCGCATACTCGTACATTCCATGTACTGATGCCAGTTGGCCTGCATCTTATTATGATGCAGATACAGGTACCCCGGCTCAGCATCCTGCACGTCGTTGATCCAGCTGAGCACTCCAGAGTCAGTGGTGAGCCTCCTTGCATTCCGGAGGACTCAATTATTTTGTGTACTTAGTTTTGTTCTATTAGGATGTTGCGGGGTCTGTCCCAACATCCATCTCAGTATATTAGAGGCTTCATAGATATACAGTCAGTCAGTTAGTTTTGAGTCTCTCATCTATGTTTATAGGTAAATATTCTATTTTGAGATTCGAGTTGCCTTTGTGGCCAGATTTTATAAGTTAAGTTGTTTTGTAACCTTGCATTTGCATTGAGTTATTCTGTTGGGTTAGGTTTCCGCTGGCTTAAGAAAGCCAGGCCAAGGGTTCGCTTGGGGCCAGAAATGGTCTCCGGGTGCTGGTCCCGCCCAGGGTGTAGGATTGGGGCGTGACAGACATATTATGGCAAATATACTTCTTAAATTTACGTTAGGCCAACCTTTAGCACAAAGAGGTCACAAGCATATTAGGACACGTTTACATGTTATCTTTGCGATATATTTGACTTTACTTGATGACTTGTTTACATGTTATTCTTACAACTTATTTGACTCTACTTGATGACTTGCATGCTACGTGATTTATTTATGTGAACATGACTTTACTTTTTCATTTAAAACTAACATTATTTCTGTCTTATTATTATTTTTATTTTATTTTTTCCTACCAAAGTTGATTCGTGTTGACAATCGAGCTGGCCGACCATCCTTACTTCACAAGGTCCAAGTCATCGACATTACCTCGATGTAGTTGGGCTATTCAAGGAAGAAAAATTACTTTGACTAATCCAACCGCATCTGATCCAATTGGTCCAGGACATATCATGGTTCCTAATGTCTCTCCCAAGACTTCTGAAATAGAATCGCTCGTTTGACTCAAGAGATTGAGGATTTACGTAGTGAACTAACTCGGGTTAGAGACTTGACCAATTTATCCATCACACTCCAAAATCCACTTCATGAACCTAGAAGTACTGCACCAAATCCACCTCGTTTTCCATCACTTGATTCACCAGTTCTTGAACACTTTCCTCCACAACAACCTCCGCCTACCAACCATAACCTTCCTTCAACTAGCCCCGCAAATCCATCAAATTTTCCACCCGTCTACACTCCTCCACAGAGTCAACCACCTACATACACTACCTATGCTACTCCTCCTAATCCACCACTTGTCAACCCACAAAACCAACCTCCAACTCATACTCCTCATGTTTCTCTACCACCAACACTTATCCACTACCTACAACTAATCATGTAAACCCATCAAATACACCACCTCCAATCCAAAATACGCCCATTGTCCAAACTTATCTAGCCCAACATATACAAGGGGCACATATTGTCAATCCTTATGTGCAACATGTTCCTCCGATATATGCAGTGGAAACTCAAACATATACCAATCCAACATCGGTCAAGTTTCAACCCGAGGTAGATCTATATGAGGAAATTGAGAAGGATGTCAAGGTAAAGGTCGATGATGTGCTAGCTAGAGAGATTCGCGATCTTAAGAAAGCAATAAGAAATCTCCAAACTACTAGGGGAAACAAAAGCCTAGAATATGAGGATCTCTGTGTGCAACTTGACATTGATTTGCCTGTAGGGTACAAACTGCCAAAGTTTGATACTTTCAATGGAATTGGTGATCCTCATACACATCTAAGGGCGTATTGTGACAAACTGGTAGGAGTGGGGAGAGACGAGAAGGTCAGAATGAAGTTGTTCATAAGAAGTTTATCTGGTAAAGCTCTTGCTTGGTACACACAACAAGATCTCCATAAATGGTGCGGTTGGAGTGGTATGGCACAAGACTTTATGGATCGATTCAAGTTCAATACCGACATCATACTAGATAGGTTCTACCTCACTAAGTTAAAGAAGAAGTCTACTGAGACATTTCGTGAGTATGCTCTACGTTGGAGGTCAGCAGCAGCTAGAGTCTAACCACCGATGAGTGAAAGTGAAATGACTGCTACCTTCATTGAATCCCAAGATAACAATTTTTACTATGAGAAAATGATAACCATAATGGGACAAAAGTTCACAGAAATCATTAGAATGGGAGAAATCTTGGAAGAATGAATCAAATCAGGAAGAATCCAAGACTTTACAGCCTTGCAAGCTGCAAGCAAATCGATTCAATATGGTTCTATCAATGGGAACAAAAATAAGAAAGAAGATGTATTTGTTGTCATGATTGACCAAGGGCGTAGGCCAAGTCAAGTTAATCCCTACCTAACTCAATCACATCAACCCATTTACCCTTACCAATTTGGTGAAGCCTCACCGAGTCTCTACCATTCTCCATCAACTCCTTAACATGTCTACAACACCCAGGGGAACTACTATCAACCTCGAGCTCCACCTTACAATAAACCACATTCATACCAATCACTCCAAGCTTCAACTTTTCAAAATCGACCATATGCTGCACCTAGAGCTCGTCCAAGTCATGAAATCAAAACCACTCGCAACTATACCAAAATAGACGAACCATTGGCTCAATTGTTTGAGAGTTTGAAAACAGCAGGTATGATACAACCAATTGAAGGGAAAATTCATGATCCTATTCCAAAATGGTTTGATGGTTCCAAGCGTTGTGCCTATAATTCTGGAGTTGTTGGACACGATACTGAAGATTGTTATGGTCTCAAAAACAAGATTGAAGCTTTGATTAAAGAAGGAGCAATACTGGACCTCAGCCCAACGTGAACAATAACCCTCTGCCTAAACATGGGAATGCCAATGTGAACATGATAACTATTGAGGAGGATTTGGATGTGAAAGAAGGTATTGTGCCCATTGGAAAGGTGAAAATTGATACTTTATCGGCCTTTGATGCTCATATCATGACAACCCATGAACAAGTATTGATAGAGGTTACTGCTGCAACATCTTATATGCCTCTCTACAACAGCGAGACACCGACCATTTGGGGTGCTGAACCAGAGGAGACTTTGAAAAATTGGACTTGTACTCCGTCTCTGGTTCGCCGGGAGTCTTGGTAGATTGAGCAAGTAGTAAAACTTTTTGGAGTAGCACAATTTTTATAAAAAAAAAATCGAGGCTTAAATCGTGCCTTAAAACTTTATGTTGTTTTACCTCATTTTTTGAAAGCTTAATTGCAAAATCTATGAATGCATTTCCTATTTTCTTAATTACTTCTTACTTATTACTTTCATTTTTCTTTTATATATTAATTTTCAAATTAAATCTGTCAACTTTATGATTGTGACGTAATGTAACAAATGAACAAAGTTTGAAGCCAATAAAGATTTTCAAATGATTTGAAGACAATCTATAGTTGAACAATCAACCAAGAAACATGACAATATTTGAGCATGAAGTTTTCCATTCAAGAGAAGTCAAGAAACTACACCAAAGGGCGACTTTAGATAGGTTTCTTTTGAATGTAACTTCCACTTTCATGTAATTTACGAACTACGTTCCGACCTGATTCCTTTGGTATGATACGTAGGCAGCCCACATAGGGTTCAATTTTACTATAGAACAATTTTAAATTTTCTTATTTGTATTAGGAGAACTACGCCTGACTTGATTTCCTCTGTGGGATACGTAGGCCACCCACATACGGTTCAGTCACATTAGGCTAAAAATTCAAAATTCTTTTACTATTTATGTAATTTTGAACTACACATGGCCTAATTCCTTTGGTGGAATATGTAGGCAATCCAAATCGGATTCGGTCTCTTTATTAGAAAATTCCAAATCATTTCTATGTACTTGAACTACGTTCTGACCTGATTCTCTTGGCGAGATACGTAGGCAACCTATATAAGGTTCGGTCTCATCACAACATAAATTTAGCATACTTTTTCTGAAGTCGACACTGGGGCAGATTTTGGAAAATATGGTCAAGGAATGACCGGATATTGTCAAGCTATAGGCTACTACCTGACAAGAAGTATAACAGACAAAGGACATTCATTTTGTGTCAAAATTGTCACAATCTAAGAGTTGGTAGAAATTATTTTTTACAACTTATAAACATATACTTACATTTTTTCACTCTAACAAATATCTCTTTCAAATGATTATTTCTATTTTCATTTTATAAGACATTTTTTTTTTTTACTGTTCATCTACCAAGTCTCAAACGGAGATCACAAGGTCTGAACAAAAAGAATAGACGGAGGGCCAACAAAGTCAAGCTTCGAGTCAACGTGAATAAACACCCCCTCCCAATTAAGAATTTTTCTCGAGGTGCAGGAGCAACAAAGATAAAAGAAGTCATTACGGGATTACATCAAAGTCATCATTTCCCTCCAGGACCTCGCCTGAATAAGCCAAATGATCCCACCTTTCACTTTATATCTGACTTTATTTCTTTTAATTCATCATGACTTTATATTCTTACTAACATCTTTACCCAAAATTTGCAGATAAAATCCTCTTGATTTATTGAATAAGAATCAAGTCCATTACAGGCGCCACTCGATCCACCAAAGTGCATATCAAAGCTTAAATATCAAATATCAGAGGCGGTTTTTAACCAATTACAATCATCGACATCAACAACATTCGAACAACTTCACTAATTTTATTTTTTTACTTTATTAAATACATTTATAATTCACTTTACTCACTTTAACGACTTTATTTTAAATTTTACAGGAATCTACAAAGGCTTTCAAAGACAATTGAAGACATCACTTGTCCCCACGGCTCCACAGTCATCAGCCACAAGGCTTTATTTCTCACTTACCTTTATTTTATTTTTTACTTTATCATGACTTTATTTATAATTTTACTCTACATTTTTACACTAATCAACATATTGCCCCGAAGACAATCGGAGGCATCACTTTATCAAGCCCTCGAAAAATAATCGGGGCAACCATTACAACTAGTTCTCGTAGACAATCGGAGGACATTCGGGTTCTTGCACCCTAAAATAAGGCATGGACATCGCTTATCATCGAGACTCCGAAGACAACTGGAGTCCTCATTTATCATTCTAGTCCCCGTAGACAATTGGAGGATATTAGATATCATTTATCATTTAAGTCCCCGAAGACAACCGGAGGTATCGTTTATCATTCAAGTTCCCGAAGACAATCGGTGGCCTCATTTATCATTCAAGTCTCTGAAGACAATCAGAGACATTATCTACATCATTTGCATAAGCCAGACGGCTACACTCTTACTTTATTCACTACTTTACCAATTACTTTAATCTACTTTACCTACTTTAATGACTTTACCTTAAACTTTACAGACATCATTCATCATCAAGTCTCTGAAAACAACCAGAGACGTCATATGTCATTATGTCTTCGAAGAAAAACGGAGATACCAATTGGCCATACGACCTCATCATCATAAGCCAGACGGCTCTCAATATCAAGTCTCTATAGAAAATCAGAGACATCTTTATTTACCAAGTCTCTAAAGACAACTAGAGACAACATTTGGCCACATGCCTTTCATAAGTCACACGACTTCACACCATTCTCACACATACATATATTACCATTCATTTATACATTCTGACACTTTAATTTATTTCTCACCTTAATGACAAATTTTAACACGAGTTTCAGGAAAAACAGTCTAAAGCACCAAAGACGCATCACAACGTGAAACTCTCTCTTAGCAGTAAACTGGGGCAATTTGTTGAGAAAGTTTAGCTTTCCAACAAAGGTAAAAAAAAAAAGAAAAAAAAACCATGTGTTGAATACGGTAAAACATGTCACTTCTCTATATAAATTACAGTTTCAACTAACAAGTTTATTTCAGTCTTTGCCGAGAGCAGCCAAGAGGATGAATTTTCAAATCAAACCACAGGTGCGGACGACATAAAAAATGATACAACACAACGTGGAACTTTTTCTTAGCACTGAAGTGGGGTAAAATTTGCTGAAGAGGAATATCAAACTCGCTAGCAAAGGTCAAGGATCTACTCTCGAACTCATCTCCACTTACGTTCCACGAACACATGAAATGTAGGTTATCCAATATTTTCTTTCATAATCATCTCTACATCTCAGCTCAATTGACTCATCTGTGACCCCTCGGGATTAAAAATCATTTAGTGTCACTCCTCTCAAACTCTTCCTGTGCCTATATTTATTGGTCGAGACAAAATTGGTTACTAAGTCAACTTCTTTTCCCACAGATTCTTTCATCATCTCCGGTCAAAGAGGGGCAAGCTGTTGACACCAAATTTTGTTCCTCTTTTTCTTCTAATTTATTTAGTTGAGCTCCTAAATTACTAATAAGTCGAATATTTATAATTCACTACTATTTTTCATTTATCACTATTGCTATTATCGTAATTATTTTAACTTTTATTATCTTTATGATTATCATATTCACTATTTTTTAAAGTTATATTTTATTATCAATGTTACAATTAGTACTTTAATGTCGTCTTGGTTAAAATAGTATGTCGTTACTTTATTTGAAGTTTCTTACTTACTAAACTTTTTACGTAATATATATTATATTAGTTATTAAATTAGAAGCTCAAATGATTTAATTTAAAGAAGGAAAAAGTCCATGAAAGCCTATCCATTTTTCAGTCCATCTTTTAATGTTGAAATCTGCCCAAAATTCAGCCCAATAGGCCCATACGTTTCAGCCTAGTTCACTAAAATAACTCAAATTCACAGTCCTAATCCAAGACTCACCAACAGCAGCGCTAAATGTCCCTTTCTCCTCTCTTCCATCTTCTAAGCAAAGTTCCAATATAGTACAGCCACTGACAGCTTTCATCTTTCTGTTTTGAGCTTAATTTTGTCCTTGTTGAGGTAGTGAACGAATACTTTCTTTCTTCATGCTTCAAAATGCAGCAGCTGCTTTCAAATTTCAAACAAAATCTCACTATTTTGGATGATTATATGCAGCAATATCTCTGCCAAATTTGACTAATTTCAAACGGATATTTTCCCTCCCAACAAACCATAACCCTAAACTTCACCTATAAATACATCCTTATACATTCACAAAGACAAGTCTCCAGCCGCCTCATTCCCCTCCAACCTTGCTAATTTCTCACGATTTTAAGAAAAGAGGTTTAGATATCCTTTTTGCTTCTGTTGGACAACAACAGAGGTATTTCAAAGTGTTCGAGAGTATAGATTCGAGGCTAACAACGACTCATGTTCACTGCTCCACAAGAGGTAAAATTCATTCCCTTTTTTACTTACATATTTTCTTCTTCTACTTCATCTACTTTGGTTTGAATAAGATATGTTAATATGCAGAGAAGGTGCACTTACTATAACTAAAGATCTTGAACTATAATTTTTGATATAATAACAGTGTTTAAACATATATTTATGGAGCATGTTTTGTATATACTTAATTTGTGTTAAGTACGTGAAGTATTTAGTTTGGTTTAGATGAGAATAAAACATGTTATTATAGTGATTAATATAACTTTCAATTAACTATTATCTTTTATATAGTGCCAAGAACCAATTTTCCTCATCTAACTCTTTTTTTCATGTTTATTTGGCATGAAAATCGGAGCCGGCGAGTCTCGTTTTGAAACTCAACGACACTGCTACAACATGGAGCTTGCATATCCCCACATGGAATCGATCATATACATTTCTTTGACACTATACATATTTGCCTTTCCCTATTCTCTATTTTCATAGACGTGTCTAGATAAAACGACACATTGTAGCTAATTAGTTGTTTAGTCTATTGCTTACCGTTATGCTTGCTTATTTGTTTGGTTTGTTGTGATGTTTCAGGAATGTGCACAAAATGGGTCTTTGTTTGAATGCCTTAGTAATTTACATCTAGATCTAGATGATAGTTTAAAATCAATATGATTAGGTTCACAATTTTATCACACAAGATCAAACCATTTTGAATAAAAATAGTTAACTTCAGATTTTTCTATAAAAACAAAAGAAGTAACCAACTTATATTCTTTTAAGCCTAACTAGCAGATTGTTTGTTTTTATATTTTAGATTAGTCCATCACTTTCTGTCTCATTATTGTTATTTTACTTTTAATATTCATACTTTAGTTACTTAAATGATAATACATATTCATTCACTTAGCAGTTTAAACTTGTTTCTTACCTCTTTTACTTAGCCTAATTAAATTTAAGTTCGGCCGGTTAACCATTTTTAATGGATCTTAAAGGATGCCTAACCCCTTCTCTTTAGATTAGTTGAACCCTTACCTAGAATCTTAATTTTAGTAGACCTTAAAATGAAGTTCACGTTAGGAATGACTTTAATCAATTTTAGGTGCCCTAATTCACCCTAAATAATTAGGTGGCGACTTTTTAAATTAGTTATTAATTTAAAAATCACCAAAATATTGTACACTATTTTGACCCGATTAAAATGGGGTATAACACTCATAGTCAAGGAAAACATTCATGTTCATAGCTTATAACAAGGAAAGACACTCTTAGCAACAATCCATGTCATACATGTATAAATTTATATATCTTCATAGCATAAGGAAATCACACCATAACCTCTTTCATGGTCTACTTGTGCAATGCATAAGTGAAGTTACATACCCCCACTCACACTAAGTAGAGCTCATTGAGAAGTCATAAGTATAGTTCATGTTCATGTACATAATTCATATAAAGCATGCATCAACTCATAATTCATCATGTCATAAGAGAAACATAACATGAACGCTCTCAAAGCCTACTTGTGCAATGCATGAATAAAGTCTCATACCCCCACTCATACTAACTAGAACATCTTGAGGAACCATAGTACATAACTCATGTTCTTGTTCTTGTTCTTATTCTTGTTCATGGAGGGAAAATAGCCTTAACCAACATAGACCATGTGAGCTACATGGAATCCGGTGTCATGTCGCACACCGAAAAGAGATGTCCTACTTGCCTAAGATAGAACTAAATGTATTAGCTTTTAGGTGGATCCACTAGCTAAAGACATGTGTGGACACATAGTTATGGGATACGGAGATTGCTTCTAGAATTATTGACTTGGGAGCTTCCATCTCATGAGATTATCTTTAGAGAACCCGGCGTTTTGAATTGACGGGAGTGCCTCTACCTCACTTTCCATATCCACTCGGTGCTAAGCATTATTTCCTAAAATTACATGTTTAGTCTTGAATTGAATTTACGTGCATGAAGGAGTGTCTAAACCCTTCACCCAACACAATTCATAAAATAGCTCATAGATTCAATAGGTGAGAATGGACTTTCAACCTTAGAATCATCATTAATTATGTGAGGAAAACTTTCATATTATAATCATGTGTTTTCATTAGAATAGTCTTTCAATCAACACAAGAAGATTATCATGGTCATGTACATTTCATGCATAGTCATGTGTAAGGGTGCATATGAGAAATAGCCTTTCAACAACAACTTAGTCACATTATAGTCATGTCCAAGCATGGGGGTGTGTGTGTGATTGTCCTTTCAATGACACAACAATAACATTATCATCATAGACACTTCACTCTCAAAGTGCTCATAAAACACACACATAATATCATAATCATAGAATCTTCCCTTCTAAGTGAGTCACAAGCTCATGAACAATTCTTGTCAACATGAACAACCCTCATAATTTGTCCTTTAAGTTCTATGAATCAAACTCAACCCAAACATCTAGAATTACTACATTAGATAAGGGGAATATCATGATTCAAGTAAATTATTCATTTCATGTATAAACTCATGTACTCGTATTATAGGTCTTGTGGGAGAAGCCCTTTCACAATAATGTCATTTACAATTCAACATACATAATAGCCTCCTTCTTAAAGCCTTAACATCCTTAGTTTATTTAAATTAGCTTTTACCCTTAAAGCCCTAGAAGTCATCTTCATGCTACAAGCATTACTCTCAAGCAATGCCTCACATGATCATTATGTATACCTAATTCTCAAGGTAATCCAACCACATGCTTCATTTTAATCAATTGTAATCATATGTCATCATATAAACTCAATCAATATAGACATAATCAATTCACATACTTCATTAATCAATCAACCCACGTAATGAAGTCACAATTTAGCAATATGAGGGATTCATGGGTTCATGGGGGGATTTCATCATAAATCAACAATAAATCATCAATTCAATCATAATCCATCATATATCAACTATTGGAAACGTTTTGAAAGAGAACCCATGACTTACATTGAAACCCTAGCTTTTGGGGGAAATTGGAAGCTTTGAAATCAAGTTTTGAAGGGACTCTATGGGTGAAGGCTACCCATAGATGAAAAGACACCATACCTTATGAAGATTCCTCACGAAATTGAGTTGAAAAGTTGAGTTCTTGAGCCCTAGACATTGACCTCTTCTTCTTTTTCTTCTTCTTCTTCTTCTTCTTCAATGGAGGTTTTTGAGAGAAAAATATTGGAGGGGGAGGTTTTGATTTTGGGTTTGGGAATTATGAAGTGTAAAGGGGTGGTTAATGGTTTAAAATACTTATGTAAGTCTAAATAAACATTATAAACCATCCCCACACTAAAATAATTAAAATAGAAATTACCTAATTCAACCTTACCATGGCCAAGGTGGAGACTCACATACAATGGAAAATCAGGTCTGGTTCATGCTCATTCTGGTGGGATAATTGGTTAGGGGTTGGCCCATTGGCTCAGTTCACTAAAGACAGCAACAGATTCAACAATGACACTGTCTCAGAATTTACTGAAGAGGGACAATGGAATATAAACAAGATCATTCAGCTAGCTCATCCAACTTAGGTGCACAACATTCTTGCTACTCAGCTTCAGCTTCAACAAGGTATTCCAGATCAGCCAGTGTGGAACCTCAACTGTAATGGTCTGTTCACCTATACTTCTGCCTTGAACTCCATCAGAGAACAAAGAACCAAAAATAAAATTAACACTCACACTTGGCATAGAAATATTCCTTTCAAGTGCTCTTTTTTATTATGGAGAGCATTAAGAGGCAGGCTTCCTACAAATGAGAAACTCTCCAGTTTTGGCATAGAACCTGCAGACTGTGTATGCTGTCATCCAGCATTAGTGGATACCATTGATCACATTTTTAATGCTGGAATATTTGCCAAAAAGGTTTGGAAATTCTTTGCTGACTCCTTGGGCATCCAAACTGATTATATTCCTCTTAGATATATGATTATGAGATGGTGGGAAAACAGCTACAAAAAGGAGGCCCATAAACTTATTTTTCAATCCACTCCAATCTTTATTTGTTGGAACTTGTGGAAGAATAGGTGTGCAATAAAATATGGGGGCAAGCAATCTAACATTGCAAGGGTCAAGTTCTTGGTGTTTAAGGATACTTTCAACTTACTACATATTGTATTTCCTTACATCACTTGGCCATCAAGCTGGATGGAAATTGTGATCCTTATTGAGAAATACTTTCATGAAACCAAGGTCACTCTTGTCCAATTGATGAAACCACCAGATGAGTGGTTTAAACTCAATACATATAGAAGTGCATTGGACAATCCACGCAACATAGGAGCATGAGGTATTCTCAGAAACTCCAATGGAGACTTAATATTTGCTTATTATGTTCCTTTGGGACATGACACCAACAATCAAGCAGAAGTAGAGGCAGTTGTATTTGGCTTATCATGGTGTGTTCAGTTGAATTATCAAAAAGTGGTACTGGAAGTTGACTCACAAATACTGGTGGACTGGTTTTTGAACAAATCAGCCCCGTTTTGGAACATCTCATCACAAATGCAACAGATTCACCCCTTACCACTCACTTCTCACATTTCAAATGCATTCACACACTCAGGGAAGCCAACTTTGTGGCAGATTCACTCTCCAAACAAAGTCATTAAGTCACCAGTCCCCAACTATACTTCACCAGCCAGCAAATTCCAAAAGAGGCAACAGCTTATCTTCAGCAGGACAAGGCAGGCATGGCAAGTTTCAGAAGAAAGAAAATGAAAAGAATTAAGAAACCCCCTTGACTTGCTCAACAGCATGGTGGACCTATGAAGGAGCTTGAACTCCAAATGGTCCTTTTTGGTGATCTATCAGTCATTTTCACATAGGCTATCTCTTTTTAAGTTATAGCTTTTATGAAGAGATTTTCTTTTTCTTATAAAGGGAGAGTCTCCCTCATTTATGTTTTCCTAGATTTTCTGTATCGAGAGGAGTCCTCTCACATAGGTGCTTAGATGATAGTCTTCATTTCTAGTATGGGGAAGAGTTGGAGAACCTTAGTAGGCTACCAACTCTTGAACCACCATAGGATGGAGGTAAGGTCTATGCCCCCCTCCATGTAGTTTGCCTTGTTTATCTATGATAAGGCCTGGGGGTGTTGCTTAGCCCCTGAGGAAAAAAAAAAACCTTACCATGGCCGAACCCTTGGCAGCTTGTGCAGGCATCATCCACGACCCAAGACTCACGGATCGTGAGCGGGGTCACACCTCATCCTGCAAGCCCGTGGGTGGTGGTCTGCAACTCTACATTTGGTCCTTGACCCACGACTTGGTTCCACGGGGCGTGGATGGACCTACGTCAAGTAGGTTCCATCCGTAGGTCATGTAAATAGGCAATTTTAAGGGCTGCTTTGGGGTCCTCCTCAAAGACCCCTTTGGTTGGTCCTTGGGGAGTCGTACTTTGACGTTAGTGTTGACACCCAATTTTGGACTATATTAATCATCGAGCTTCTTAAATTTCAAATGATTTAAAATATTTGACTTTAAGAAAAAATCCGAAACATTTTTCAAATAATTTTGTCATTTTGTATTTTTATTATTATTTATTTATTTAAGATAATATATATATTTATATATAATTAGTACATTTTATGGATGTTCGAAAATTGTCAAAAAAATAAAATAAAAATGTTTTAGTTTTATTTAAATATTTGGTTAATTAGTTTAATTGATAGTTTATATTTTTGAGTCGATTAGTTTATAATTAAGTTAATTATTTTATTTTTGTTAACATTAAGAAGCTCATTGATTGATTTATATTAATTCGTCTTACTTAGATTTTAGCCGAATTTATTACTTTAACTCAATTTGACTATTTCTTAAACTCCAAGATCCAACCCTTTTAACCTCACTTTAAACCCATTTTTCAGACCCAACTTGGGCCTATTTAAACCAGGCCCATTACTTTCAGCTTTTCAATTTCCCTCTTTCCCACTAATTCCCAGCCCACTCCCATTTCCTTTCCAAATCAGCCCAATTCTAACAACATTACAATACATACAACAACAGCATACCAAATCGACCCAGCACCCCTGTACTCTCATTCTTCTTCCTCAATACAACGAGCAGAACCCAGAAATGTCAACAAACAGCAGCTCTCACAGCTTTCTCTGCAACAGCCGCCCGCCTCGATCTTTTCATCCGGATTTTGGGGGATTTCGTTTGAAATCTTGTACAAGCAGCAGTCCGTTGGTTTTTGGGAAAGGAATTTGAATTGAGGATTGGATAGGAATTTCCTTTTTAGCCCTTGCCCTCGTCCAAGTTTCATCCCCAAAAATCGCCCCAAGAACAGACCCCAGAATTTCCTCTATATAAACATCGCATTTTATTCACTGAGGGAGGAGGGGGGAAAAAATTTTAAGGCATCAAAAAAAAAAAAAAAAAAATAACTAATACTTACTTAATACACTTTAAAGAAAACATAGGAGGCACTCGTTTTTTAGTGTTTTGGGTTTGATATTCTCGCTCAAACTCCTTGGCTACCGCTCGTGTTCGAATTTCGCGTGGGGAAGGTCATCATTCCAGCTCACCTTGTCCCGTTCGCTGCCCGGAAAAGGTAATTTTCTCTCCGATAGCTTTTCCCTCCATCTCTTGCTCTGTTCTGTTTTGTTAATGTTGAAAAATCACTGCTCTGTTGGTTATTCGCTGATTAGTCATCGTTGGGTTGTCGATATTATTAACATGAAGCGTATATTTTCCTTTTGTTGGTTGCCATGGATTAGTCATGATATCATCTTAAGGTTCTGCTAAATTTCGTCTCATATTGTCGTTTCTATATTTCTTTGTTAGAATACATTTTGATGTTCCCATTTTCTAGAAATTGTTACTTGAATGTTATTAGATCGGTACTATCTCGTTCATGCTATGTTTAAGCACTGGTTATGATGTATTTTGGGTCATTGATGTTAAGGTTGCTCTCTTATAGATTAGTTTTAAAAGGTCGATTGATATGGTTAGTGTACATGGTGCAGCTGCGTGCTTATTCTAATCGTTTAGTTTTATCTATATGCCTTGTGGTCTTAATGCCTAACATGACTCGTTTAGATTAAGTTGTGTCTTCATGCCATTTGATTTTCGGCCAAAGATGTTTATATTGATAAGTTGAGTTGGTATAAAAATCCAATTTTTTATTTTATTTTATTTTATTTTTTTTTAATTTTCCAAATCTCAGTTATGTTGGCCGATTATTATCATTATTATTGTTATTGTTATTTTAGTGTTCCTTCATATTTTAAATTTTTAAAATGAAAGTTTGTTCCAAATTGCTTATTGACAGCATGTAGTTGGCTATTTGACTACTAATGATAAAAAAAAAATAGCCTGCTTTGTTTTTTTTTTTAATGAAGTACTCATATCTAGTATGTATTTCTTTGAATTTGTTTACTGTTGCTTATTTTATAGATTCAATTATATAGTTAATCCTAGATGAATTTCCGCATAGTAAGCTGTACAATGTTGACATTGATAGTTTGCTCATTTATGTAAACATGTGTGTATGACTCCTTAGTGTGATATACCTCGGCCCTTTTTTTTTTTCCTAATTAATGAAGTTAAAGTAATCTCTTATTACTTAAAGACAAGCCTTTAGGTGGAGTTTCTCGAATGTGTCTTGATTGTTTTACTATATAATTTGCTCGATATAAGTCTCTTTGGTATTAGTTTATGTATGAGTCTTCTTGGTCCAATTATATAAGTCTTTGAGATGCACACTTATTCTCTAAGTCATTTGCTAGTATCTGGATTTAAAGTTAATCATGTATTTTTTTTATTTTTTTTTTGTTAAGTTACTAACTCTTGCTTTTTTGCCTTGAACCCCTTGTTGTCGAGTGAGTCTATTGGACTTTGCTCTCTCCCTTTTTTGCATATCGATCGGGCCGTAAAGGCCCAAATCCACTTCCTCGCTTGAGCCACCCTCTATTCCGAGTTAAAGGCTGATGAACAGGTGTTGGGAAAGCCGCAAGGCTGGAAATTGAATTCTTAGGTCCCAAAGGCCTCAAAAAGGGTTGTATACGGGATGTATACATTATATATATTCAATATACGTCAATATTACAGGTCAAAAATGAGAAAATACAGGGCTGGAGTGAAGTACAGGTGTTTGGAAGCAAGCGATACATGAAAAGAGCTGATATACGCGCTCATATACACTGATATACAGTCGGTATATACAAAAAGGGGATTGGGTTAAAACCCAAAAACTTGTAGCAAAATTGGCCAAAAAGGGGCCCAATTTCATTCTCTCTTACTCTCCTAATTATTTTGACTAACTTCATTTATCTCTAACCTTAATTTATTTTAATTAACTTAATTAGATTCCCCAAAAGAAGAGTTATTTTCTTTGTGTTGATCCATTTTCGATAAATTTCTTTCTTTTGTGTCGATTTATTAATCAAGCAAGTAGTCGGTCAAATTTTATCACTTTAAGTAAGTTGAATCTTTTGTTCAAAAAGGAAAAATGTTCTTCGGTGCTTCTTCACTTAAAACATATTTTATGCATTTTTAAAATTATTTAAGATAGACAATTTTCTTGAATAAACTTAAAAAATAACTAAAGTGTTTTCCTTTCCTTAGTCTTTTTGTCAAAATAATAATAATAATAATAATAATAATAATAATAATAATAATAATAATAATAATAATAATAATTTAACTCAATTTACTGTCCAACCAATTTAAAATGGTTTAAGTGCAAATTATTATTTTCTAAAATGATTCAATTAAATCTTAATTACACTAATTTTGTTAAAATCTTAATTGACCAAGTTGTTTCAATTAAGGTTCCATTTTTTTTTTAAAAAAAAATAAAAATTGCTCTTTGTTTAACTATTTTCTCAAAGTTAATCTAATAATGTAAAATATTATTATAAATACTTAGTCATTTTCTCAAAAGGTTTAGTCAATTAATAAGAAATGATTTTCATGTTTAATTTATTAAATTGGTTTAAAATAAATTAAATAAATTCTAATTAATCTAGTTTTATTAATATTCTAATCACTTGTAATTTAATTCAAATTTTCATTTTGGATCTCTTTTCTCTAAAAATAAAAATAAATAAAAAATAAAAAAAAGGTGTCATCTATTTAATTATTTTTATTTTATTTTCTCAAAATTAATCAAATATTGTAAATTATTATTTTCTTATGTTAAATCACTTTTTTCCAAAAAACAGTCAAATATTTAGTCAAGTCGCAGGTCAACCGCATGTTAGCGGACACTTCGAATGCTTAAACCCTTCTCGAAGTGTAAATTGAACCCCGAACCCTCTTTGGTATTTTCAAATGATTTTTTCTGTTTAAATCTTTGAAAATGATAAGTTTTCTTAATTTCTTTAAAAAATTAAGTGGCGATTCTTTCTAAGTATTTCTCAAATTGTTTTATACTTGGAACATTTCAAAAAGTGATTTTTCTAGAAATAGTTAAATTACGACACAACAG
>JAJOOE010006254.1:0-22031 GCA_036250405.1 Solanum raphanifolium | reverse complement strand
AACTTCTAGGTGTAGATATAATGAAGATAATATTGATGATATGCTAGAAAGTTATCTTGAACTTTCTCATGAGAATAAAAATGATTTTGATGCATATAATAATCAGTGTGCGGAAACTATTAAGGATTCGCAAGGTTTACCTGATCTTCTAGATTGGTGGAGCAATCACGACAAGAGATTTTCAAAACTTCAACCGGTAGCTCAGGATGTGTTAGATATTCAAGCATCTTCAGTAGCTTTGGAATGTGCTTTTAGTGCAACAAGATTTCAAATTGGAGAGCATAGATATTCATTAGCAGCAAACAACTTGGAGATACGATATTATTTTGGAGATTGGATTAATCGCGAGAGAAGGAGTTATGGGTGTCCAACTTTACCTACCCAATTTGAAAATGATATTGATGAAATGTTGCAAGATTTTAGTGACGACGCATTGATGCATTGGAGGAACTAGCCGATCAACCAATTTCAGATCATGTTACTAGAGAAATGCTAAATGATTTAAGACAAGACTGGCTTGGTACCATGAACTATTAGTATGATAATTCGAGGTCTAATTCAAACAAAACCCTTCCTAAAAGATGGCTGTGTAGATTAGGTCTTCTACTAATATTTTGTAACTCAAATTGTACTAGTTAATTTTTATTAATAAAACTATAGGCTTTTCATCTTAATTTTTTTATATTATTGTCTTCAATTTTAATACACAGTTTTTTTTAATTATATTTTCAATTTTCAAATGACAAAGTTGAAACTTAAGTTATAATTTGTAATTTAAAAAAAAATAAAAAGTAAGTTTGAAATTTAAACTTTTAAAATTTAAATTATAAACTTTTAAAGATTGAAACTTAAAGTTTAAACTTTTAAAGTTTGAAATTTAAACTTTTAAACTTTTAAAGATTGAAATTTAAACTTTTAGAGTTTCAAACTTTATGATGTAAAGTTTAAAAATTGAATTTTAAAAAGCTATATTTCGTAATTTATTTCTTTTAAATTAGACTTTTAAAAGAAATATTTCCTAATTTTTTAATTTTAATAATTGTTTTTTTTATTTTAAAAAGAGTCGTTATCCCGATCCGATCCCGGTGCTGTACCGGTCCGGGACGGTACAACGTATAAATTTCGGAACTATCGATACCGGTCCAATCCCGATTTCAACCTTTTTCCGCCTGGTGGACATCGATTTCGGCCCAATTTTGGTTGGTGCTAGTCCGGTAGTTCCGTTACCAGTTCCGCTACCAGCCCTACCTACTTGCCACTTGGTGAAACTAACAATATTGTTTTTTTGCTTTTTTTTACCACCTTTTACTTTTTTTTAAAAAAATTAAAATATTAATGAGAGTTGAATCATGTTTTAGGACTTAAGTAGTTTAATGGGCCAAGGCCCAAATTATTAGGTTATTACATTCGCCCAAACAGTGACAAAGTTCAAATATTTTAGGTCTTGTTCGCTTCATGAAATACTTAGCGTTTTTAGCAATAGAACACATTCATAGTATTTTTTCCGCCGCTGAATAGAACAGGAGGTCAAGAGTTTTTACCCTATTGAAGAAATGCTAACTCTTATGGCCTCTTTATGTTCTTGAGTTTTTTTTTATGAAATCTAAATTTTAATAATGATTTGGTGTTATAGAGAACATTTAATATGCGTGAATTACATCCATAAATGCTTAGGAGTAACTCACTTTGATGGTTATTTAATACTCTATTTTAGGAATCTCTTTGAAAGTTTCTAGAGCAAATGAATTTTTGATCATTTTCTATATCCAAGAATGATTATTTACATATCCATCAAAAGTATTCATTCTTGTGAATCGCAGCATCAACACTCAACATTTTTCAAAATTCCGTTTCACCAAGGTGCGATGAAGACCGTCACCCTAAGTAGTGTGCGACTCCCAGTCCTTCTGGCGTGGCACACAACTTTGTGTCAAATCGTAAGTATTATTTCTATTGCTCTTCTTCTTAGACTCACTTGGATGAAGATTAAGATATCTAAATGTATATAAAAATTTAAATGATTAAGATGTTGCTTTTAGGTTTGAACAATAAATGATTAAGATTATTTATTTTTTAATATTTGAATGTGCATAATTTATTTATTTTTAACATAATAGATATACAATTAAAAGTAGTTTAATAGTAGAGAAAATATATAAATTTAATATAATAAATCACTATTTGATTAACAAAAAATTAAATAGTTTCTACTATTATTGTTAGTGAATCTTTATTATATGTTTTTGAAAGTTTTTAGTCACATATATTTGTTTAGAATATGTGATTTATCAATGCGACTCCTTATAATATTTCGATATATTCAATACAAACTATTATTTACTCAAAATTGTATAAGAATTAGAGAAATTTTGATAGTTTTACAATATGTGAAATTTTCATATTTATGATTTTTTTTTTTACATAGATGGAGGATAAGAATTTATGGCTATTTGTGAAATAAAAAGGTTTAGGGCCCATATAATAAGGTTAAAAGGCTCTTGTGAATCGGTATCGCCGCTATTTAAATTGGATTTTCTAGGGCTTTTTCTATTTTCCCAATATAAAATGAAGATAAAGCTTAGCCTCAGCTCAGTTCCCAATTCTCTCTTCTTCTTCGTCTCTATCCAAAATGTATGTGGGCAGCTCAGTTTTTGGTGTTTCTAGCTGTTTTACTCCAATCTCTTGCTGATTTGAGGTAACTATCGTTTGACCCGTCTTGTGATTTTTTTAATTTTTTTTTCTGTTCAAGATTGTGTTTTTTCGATACCTTTAAGGATTTGAATTGGGATGACACGTTAGGTTTCTTGATTTTTGATTTTCTCATCTGGGTTTGGTAGGTCAAGGTGAACTTCTGATTGTGGAGGTTTAATTTGACATTTTTTTTTTGGGTGGGGAGGGGGGAATTGGGGGTTTTGCAGTTTTGGTAGTTCTGTTTATCAAATTCGATTTTAGTTCTGCTCATATAGTTAAAAGATTTATACCCTTTTGTCTATTTGTATGTTTCTCTTTGCCCTGCAAGTGCTGTTTCTGAATTGTGGTAGCTATAGCATCTTGGATATCCTTGAAAGATTAGGAGCTAGGGTTTCGGTTAGAGATGTTTTGAGGATTATGGGTTGGGTATGTAAAGGTCTTGTTTCTGGAACTGGATGTGTTTGTCTTGAAAGCTTATGACTTGTCTTTAGGAGTTCTTTATTAGTTGTGTGGAAAGTTGGGTTTCTTTTGGGTATATGCAAAGGTCTTGTTCTGGGACTAGATGTGTTTGTCTTGAAAGCTTCTTTATAAGTTGTGTGGAAAGTTGGGGTTTTATTGGAATGATTTTACTTTAGATGTATTCTTTGGTATGTCTGTCTCCTACTTATGGGGATTATCAGCTATCTTTGCTCATTTTGGATGTTTAGATTGACAGCAGTCCTTGCAAAGTGCTGCATGAATTCCTTATTTAAATAACTTTTGATTTTTAAGAACATTCAAATGTTAAATAATAAAATAAGTAGAGAAATGTGTGTGTAACTCTCAGATGGAGCTGTCATAGTGGAATGTGAATAATTCATTGGTATGCTAGGTTGCTGTTATAAAACATTAAGCCTTTCAAATTCTAGAACCTTGAACATTTTTCCTGTTTAGGTGGGGCTTTACCGCTTAAAGGTTGTATAATTACTGCTGCAGTTTACCACTTTAGGGTTGTAAAATTGCTGCTACTAATTTTTTTACATCTTTTCTTTCTGCAACATGAATTATCTTGTCTTTCTACAAGAATTAATTTGAGATTCTTATCTTCTTCTTTCCAACCGATGCTCTTTTAACTTGTGGACTTTACTTTGTCTGGGACTCACTGTTGTGTCCTTTGAGAATGTTTGGCTAACATTGGATATGCTTGTGATGTATTTCAGCAAAGGATTTAGTGAAACCCCCAGGCATGCTAAATGCTCTAGTTCTTAGAAGTCATGGGGTGCTGCCATCTTCTCAAATATGAATACTAGTTTACTAGGAAAAAAATGGTTTTTGTATATATGGAGTAGTAGTTCACTTCAATTTGTGGACACCAAGTGGTTTGGCACCTCGTATGGATGACACAAGTAGCAGCATATACATATCTAGTGCATATATTTTGACATTATTAATCTAATATTGCGCAGTGCACCTGGTGCGAATGTCTTTCTTTTTTGTCTGAGAGGCACACCCTTAGCTTAACTGCTTATATGTCATCTGTGCCAAGCTGTGTATATTATTGTTATGGACTTATGGTGTTTGTCTAATTTTGAAGCTGTGGTTGTTGGGGTGTCAATCTTTTCTAAATACGCGAATCAGATTTCTATTTCCTCTTTTGAGGGGTTTTCCTTCAGGTTTTTCTTTTTTCATGGTTTTGATATGTGGGGCTTCCTTTCCTTTCAAAAAGGGATTCATTATTTTCCTTACTGCTTCTCTGTGTGCATAGATCTTCTTGTTCTATTGAATAAATCAGATCTGGAGGAAGAAGATGGTGTAAATAACACGGTGTCTTTATTTTAACGTGCAGGGCCCTCTGTCCACCATTTTGACCTGCACTCTTGTGTTAATTTGTCATGTCCAGCGATCTTGTTTCTCAGCAATTTTCAGGACCAGCTGATGGTCAGCTCATTCAAATGGATCATGTTTCGAATAATCCCGACTCTATAGCACATATGCAGACAAGTATTGTTGGACACATGCCAAATATTTCTGCATCACAGCAGCTTGTTTGGTCAAATGAGCCTACAGCCAACAGATTTGATACTTCAGTTCCTGTGAATCAGTTGGGACCAATGGGACCCAGAATGAACCCTCAGCACTTCATGTTGTCACATCAGCAGACCGGAGGAGATAGATATGTGCCAAATAGTCCAGGTGTGCAGAAATCATCAGTACTCACCAAGCGGAAGGCTGAGATGTCATCAATGCCGCATGGTTCTACACCTCAGGTGTCATCAATGCCAAATAAGCGGACTGCACAGGGAACTTTTTTGTCTGCATCTCCAGGTTTTGTGCAGCAATCTTCTACTATTAAGAAACCTGGACAGCAACAGTCAAAGTTAACTTCCGGAGGTTCAACTAGTCTTCCTGCGTCAAGCAAGAAATTGACCCGAAATGAATCCATATCCAATAGAACTGCCTCCCAGCGGTCGCAGACCCCAAAAGGACGAACAATTCAAGTTGAGCCGACCTCCAAGGCGCAGTCTGAGTCCTCTGATGCCATTAGGTCCAAAATGAGAGAATCACTTGCTTCAGCTCTGGCTATGGCGTGCCAGAATCCAGCTGCCAAGGATCTGAGTGAAGCAGTGGGTTCTCAGCCTTCACAACTGAATGTAACTCCGACAACTGCCAATGAAGGTCTACCTCAAACCTCTGTCTCACATGTACCTCAAAACTCTGGCGATGTACTTCCTTCAACTGGCCCTTTTCCTGTTGATAGAAATAATGACGGTCATAGTTCATCTCTTGGGCTTCATGATGACGTGAGCATGGTAAATTCTGTACCTTGCTCTACTGAACTTGAGTTGCATGTGGACGATGTTCCCTTCAGTGACAATTTCTTTGTCAAAGATGAACTCTTGCAAGGGAATGGTCTCACTTGGGCGATGGATCTAGATATGCAGTTAAGAGAAACTGATTTCCTCCAGGATGCTGAAAAGGCCAATTTGTTTGATGAGGATGTGGTTGAAGATAAAGGTGAGCATGCAAAATCATCTCCCGAAGATTTAGCTTTGCACATTGAGGAGGAACTTTTTAAATTGTTTGGAGGCGTGAACAAAAAATATAAAGAGAGGGGCAGGTCTCTTCTCTTCAACCTAAAAGATCGCAGTAATCCTGAACTGAGAGAGAGAGTGATGTCAGGTGAGTTACCTCCAGATAAGTTATGTTCAATGACTGCTGAAGAACTTGCTTCAAAGGAGCTATCTGAGTGGCGGGTGGCAAAAGCCGAGGAACTTGCTCAAATGGTTGTTTTACCTGATAATGCAATTGACATGAGACGTTTGGTTAAGAAAACTCACAAGGGTGAATATCAGGTTGATTTTGAGCGGGATGATAATAATATTGCATCTGAGATATCTGCAGGTTCAAATGTCACACAGTTTATGCCGAAGAAAGATGGGGGGAGAAATTCTGGCCCTTCTGGTAAGGATGAGTTAGGGAGTAAAGAAAATCTTACCAGCCAACGTAATAACTCAGAAAAGCCAGATGTGAAAGATAGCTTGGTAATTCCAGCTGATGGGGCTGATTTGATGCAGGGGATGGTTGTAGAAGAATTCAAGGATGCTGAATTTCTTCCTCCTATTGTTTCCTTAGTTGAATTCATGGAGTCACTTGATTCTGAACCTCCTTTCGAAAACCTTCCTGTTGAAAACAATCATTCTGCACCACTTCCAGACAAAGAAAGTTCCGAGGACCCTAACAATGCTGTGGGTTCTGGTCTAGCCGCAAAATACCCTGTTGCTTCTGAAGACAAATCTCTGGTATCTGCAGGAAGCCCTGTAGTAAAGAAAGTAACTAGTTCTGGTGATTTGAGCCCTATCAAGATGACAGGACCACATGGTAGTGTTTCTAGAGTTCCATGCATCTGGGAGGGGGAACTGCAGCTTACTATTTCATCCTTGGTTACAGTCTTTGGTTTGTTTAGAAGGTATGCCTGTTCCCTAAAATCACTTACCAGATCTTTTCTTTGAGTAATTACTATATATTAATGTTGCTCTTGTATATTTTAGTGCACTGTAGTCGCACTTGAGTCTCTACAGGTCGTTTCTTTCATTCTATTTTTCTCTGAGTTTTAGTACCATGATATTTTTCTCACTCTTCTTGATAATTGATAGCTCTTGAAAATTCTCTCTGCTAGACGAATGGATTGGGACTGCAATTGCATGTTGTATGCTTTGGATTAGTTTTCCTTTATTTTCTGTGTGTAGTGCTTTGCTTTAAATTTCCTGAGTGGATTCTCTATTTCTGGAGTCAATTTCCTTTATTGTTCTGTGTGTATTCCCTTCTAGAACATTTAAATTGCACTTGTTGGTTATAACTTTACAAGTGGTGCTAACAAGACTGGCATTTCTTCTTCTATTATCTTCTGTTTCAGTGGTGAAAAGACACCAACTAACGAGTGGCCAAGCTCTCTTGAGATCAAGGGTAGAGTTCGACTTGATGCATTTGAGAAATTTCTTCAAGAGCTTCCTATGTCACGAAGTCGTGCAGTCATGGTATCTTATGGTTCTCCTTCCTTTGTTGTAGTTGGTCTTTTCTGCCATACTTCAGGTTGCAGATTATTGCAGATAGTGTGTAGGTTTTTATTATTTTTTGATGACTTCCATTGTCGAACCAAGAATGTATATTCCAGCTATTGGGAATATAGTGATATGCAATATATGGTTGCTGAATGGCTTGGGACCATATGTCCTTTCTACTCTTTTAACTTTTTACTGGATGATTTGCCTTTTGGGTCGAGCTGTGGATGGAAATGTCATGAGTTGAATAATTACCTGTGTCATGGAAGTCTCTACAGATTTTCTTTAACTCCCTCAAATTTAGGCTTTTTCAATGCCCAGAGATATCAAACTTTCTATTGTTTTAAGATAAAATCAATGTATCACTCAACTTTACGCAGTATTTAGCTATTTGTAATAAGTATTTAGTCTGCGCGAAGATACAACTTTTCGACTCGTTTGGCTTAGCCATCAATCTTAAACCAAAGTGGATGAATATCTTTTGATGCAATGATTCTACTTGTGAATGGTGAAGTTCACATAAATTGCAAAAAATCTTCAAAACGTTGTGCTAATCATATTTACATATGCAGGTTGTTCAATTTGTTTTGAAGGACAAGTCATCTGAGAGGGAACGGGCAGACCTATCTGAGGTACCAATCTGAGTTTAATTTCCTTTCTTAGCAATTCTTGTTCAGTAAAATTAATTAAGTGTATGATTTGCTTACTGGGTCTTTCGATAATCTTTAATAGGCAGTGCATTCATATGCTTCAGATGAGAGGTTGGGGTTTGCGGAACCTGCTCCAGGAGTGGAACTATATCTGTGTCCACCACACATACTCGATATGATAAGCAAACACCTTTCCAAAGACCCTAAAGAGCTATATGATTCTACAGAAAATGGTCTAATTGGCGTAGTTGTATGGAGAAAACTTCATATAAGTTCAACAATATCACCTAACACGTCTTCACACCATAAACACAGTTTGAAAAAACAACAGGCGATTCCTAGAGGACAGCATGAAAAAGCTGGAAACGTTAATGTAAATTCAATGCCTAAAGCACCCATGTCCATGTCTGCGAAAAATGATCCTGCAATGGATGATGACGATGATATCCCACCTGGGTTTGGTCCCAAAGCTGGTCGTGACGATGATGATTTACCTGAGTTTAATTTTTCTGGCAACATAAATGCTTCTAGGCCTAGGCACCCATCTCAAAACATGTACCATGGGTCAAGAATGAACCCATATAACCAAACACCCCCTTCCCGCCCTGTAGACCAAATGAGAGAACTTATACTAAAGTATGGCCAAACTGGTGCTACAAATGTTGGTCCTGGAACTTCATCGTGGAATGACGATGATGATGACATCCCTGAGTGGCGGCCACAAGCCCCTCCACCCTTTCAGCGTCCTCCATACCCTTTAGGCCATAGTTTTCCGCAGCACTTGGCTCATCAGAGACCATTGGCAACACCTATGGGTTTGCCTATGCAACCACCAATTAATAATGGTATACCAAACAGGCCACAAATTATGTCACCAAGGGGGCAATATCAAGTTGATTGGAGAAGGGATCAATCAAGGGGTAGGGGGTTTTGAAGTTTTTCATTTTGATAGTTCAGTGTTAGCCATGATGTACATTCTGAATCTTTGTTGTGTTTGGCTTTTTTAGACTTTTTAGACTAGGTATCTTAGCCTTTATTTTAGATGCTTAAAACTGTAGTTTATACTGTACTTCTCCAGCATAAAGGCAAGAGACTATGTGATCTCTTCTAGTTGTTTTACTGTCATTTTATCTCATTAAAAACATTATTCTGTTTCTCAAATGTGTTATTTTCGTGGCTTATTATGTTAGCTGGGAAACCCCTTGGACCGTTGGAACCGAAGGCTTTTCTTATTAATGACTTATATAGCTTGTTTGGCGAAACTTATTTTTCAAAGTGAGATGCTTGACCAGGTCTTTTTTTTTAGAGAAAATATGTGTTTTTGAGGAGTCCCATAAACTATTTTTTAGAAGCTAAAGAAAGTAACTTTTTTTTTTACAAATTCTTTTTTGAAAACCACTTTTGAGAAAAGTATACTCAAAAGGGAGATGTTTGGTCAAACACTAATTGTGGCTTAAAAGTGTCTTTTTTTTAATATTTGTTGTTTAAACTTAAATTGCTTCTTTTGATTATTTTTTTTTTCAAAATAAGTTGATTTTTAGAAGTTTGGTCTAATAGTTATAAAACTACAAATTCATAATCGTGGTTAAAGATATTGAAAAGTTTGTTTTCCTTTTTTCTTCTTTTTGATGTCATTATCTAGTGTGAAAGATCTCATCATCAACAACTCCCACAAGTATCATCAACAACAACCAGGTGTTGTTTTTGATGGACTCTCTCCCATTTAACGCATATAAAAAACAATATGAAAATGAAATACAACACTAAATAAGTCACTATAAAAATAGTGTGAATGATCTCGTAATAGACTAGCAACTTTGAAGCAGATGCCATAACGTATACAGTTCTTCTATATTTCTCAATATCCTGACATTCTATATCAAGTCAATCAGCACTAAAGGAGAAATACCAATTTACAAACTTATAATTGACCCAACCCCTTTGCTTTCTCCTAGAACCAATCTTAAAAAAACTTTTTTTTTCCCCTTTTACATATGAATGAATGAACAATAATACTCTATACTTCTAATGTGATTCTTCTGCTTTACACCAGCTCCTCGATAAGTATCGATTGAATTTACCACGTTCTCAGCCCCCCAAAGCGCGTTTGAGGGCTGTTCGTTGATCAGTTGTCAATCTTGTGGGGAATTTAACATCAAACTTGATCTTTAAAACACCTCTATTGCCAGGTTCCTTTGTGATTGGCATGCCTTCTTTTGCAAGCACAAGTTCATAACCAGGTTTTACAATTTCATTCACTGGAATCGTCAATGCACGACCATCTAACGTTGTTAGTTTGACAGTTGTTCCTCCCAATGCCTCTGCTAATGTTACTTTATAGTCCCTCATAAGGTCATTACCATCTCTCTTGTAAACGTCATGAGACTTCTCGTCTATTACAAATACGAGGTCTGCTGGAAGCTGGTTCAACTGCTCGTTTCCTTTGTCTGGAAATGTTATCTTTGTACCTTTTTTCCAGCCAGGTTTTACATCAATAGTTAAAATTTCTGATTCCGTCACTAACCTCCTGCAATAACAACTCTCGTATTATGTCTCAGCAGAGAGCAAGACAGATATTGCAATAAAAGGAAAGTGCTTACCCATTCATATCGACTACAGTTCTAGATATCTTCATTTTCCTCGTCGATCCAGAATAAAGCTCCTCAAGGCTGCAAGGCAATTTACTCTCAACTGGTGGTGGTTTCTTGGGCATATTAGCACCAGTTCCATCACTAGCTGGCCTGAAAATATTCTCACTCCCACCAAATCCCGTGAAACCACTTCCTTCTGATGAGAATCTCGTGGACTTAACTCCAGCTGATCCAAATCCGAAGGGACTGCTCCCAAAAAATTCTGCAAAAATGTCCTCAGCGTTTCGAGGATTATTGCTACATCCAGGGGATGGCATCTCTTTTAGTCCTTCTTCACCATACTGATCAAAGACTTGTCTTTTATCAGGATCACTCAAAATCTAAAGAAATGAGTAAAACTTGATAGTTAGAATGACACTAATATCTTATTCATTCTTCTATATCTAAGATTATCGATTCACAATTGGTTAAATGTGTCGATTACAACAGATGCAAAAGGCCATAGAGACATTACACCAAGACATAAACACAATCTATTCTATTTTGTCTTGATAGGTGTAAGGAAAACAATCAATTCTACGATCACTAGAGTTATGAGAAAGCAAGGGAATCGGACCAGTTTGTTAAAAACCAAGGTCAGATCATACGATAACAAAGAAAAGAGCTTTCAATTATACAACATTCTTAAAGGATAGTAAAAAGAAGTTTCGATCCTTCTTGCAGCTTCAGTATCATAGTTTTCATAAAGTACACTTGAAGTAACACATTTTTTTCTCAAAATTAGCACAAAATGTTGACGAAGATCAAACCTTCAAAATATTTCTAAAAGAAAAGGCGTTACATGTTACACCTAAGAAACAACAGAATCAATCAAAAACCACCCTTGTGGTCTTCAAGTTGCACCAAGAATCTATCGAAAATCTTCAAATACTTTACAATAACTCAATTTTTTCTGCATTATGATTATACTTAAACCTTCAAAAGGTTTCTAAAAGAAAAGTCGTTAGGCGTTACACCTAAGTAAAAACAGAATCAATCAAGAACCACCCTTGTGCCCTTCAACTTGCATCAAGAATCTAACCACCAAAGTCTTCAAACACAAAACAATAACTCAAGTTTATCTGCATTATTATGATTATATCTAAACGTGTGATTATGATAAAATTTCTATATGCACATTAAACAAAAGAAAAGGTAAGTGTCACATACTTCATAAGCCTCAGATATTTCCTTGAATTGAGCCTCAGCTTCCTTCTTGTTGTTTGGATTCTTATCAGGATGCCATTTCATTGCCAATTTTCTATAAGCCTTCTTTAGATCATCCTCCGTTGCTGTCTTCCCAACGTTCAACACGTTATAATAATCCACCCCCATTTTCCTTATACCTAAACCCAATTTCTTCTGATTATTGTGAATATGTACTAACAATTATCAAAAGTTCAAACAGCTCCTTATCTTTCCCAGCAGTTCAGCAAAAAGGGGTCCTTTAGAAACTGCATTTTCAAGAAAATTATCCAAATCAAAGCATGAAAAACAAGAAAATTCCTAAACCAATTCAGGATTATCAATATGTCCCAACAAGTTTAAGCGATACCCAGATCAAGCAACAACCACAACATACCCAGGGAAATCTCACAAGTGGGGTATGGGGAGGGTAGAATGTACACAGACCTTACCACTACCTCATGGAGGTAGATGGGCTATTTCCGAAAGACCCTTGACATACCCACATCAAGATTGGCCATAAAAATGAAAATTTCAATTCTTGATTATGTAAAAGATTCAATCTTTTTAGAGAATGGACTAAAAGGGTCTTTTAAATCAAGTTTCAGCACATACCCACATCAAGATTGGCCATAAAAAAAAAATGAAAATTCCAATTCTTGATTATGTAAAAGATTCAATCTTTTTTTCAAAGTGGAGTAAAAGGGGTCTTTATTATCAAATTTTAGCACATACCCAAATCAATATTAGGCATGAAAAATGAAAATTCCAATTCTTGATTATGCAAAAGATTCAATCTTTTTTCAAAGTAGAGTAAATGGGGGCTTTGAAATCAAGTTTCAACTCATACATATATAAATATTCATAATGAAAATGAAAATTCCTATTTTTTGTTATTAGAAATTTTCAGTTCAAGATTTTCAAATTCCTATCATTCAGTACATACCTTTATCAATAATCCCAAGGAAAATTAGAAGCAAAATTTGAAAAGTTTGTGAAATATATAGAAAGAAATAGAAATTTGTATCATATTTGATTTTTCTTTTTTCTTTTCTTTGTTGGAAGTGTTTAACCACAAATGTTGTTTCAGCTTTACTATTTTTCTGACATTTTTAACTATAATAACGGAATCTAATTTTGTTTATAGCAATACGAGAAAAATGTTATTCCAAAATTCTTGGTGTTCTCCTTTCTAACCATACTTCTCTTCTATGGTTGAGATGTCAATTTTATATTCCACCAATTTTATCGGGTTGATTTTTCATATGATTACTTAATTAATTTTTCTATTTGGTTCTAATACAAATTTATTATACGGATAGAGTATTTTCATAGTGGTACGATAAGGTCTACCCTAGAGTACCCTGAAAGTCAATAATGAACAAGAATGCAGCAAGGCCTAAGGCTATATCCACTACTTGGGTGCTTATGTGGAGAAGACTGCTAACAATTGATAGATTGATTAAATGGGGAATGCATGTTGATCCAAAAAGTTCGCTCTGTTGTAAGCATGAGGAAACCAAAGAACACTTATTTGTGCATTGCAACTATACTAAGCAGATGGGTCAAGATAGAAAAGTGGACGACAATGCAACACTGTACAATTTTTAGTTGGGACCAACATTTGGATTGGATGATTGCAAATGCTAAGGGGCGCCCCAAGAAGCTCAGATTTTCAAAATGGTGTATTTCGAGACTATCTATTTCATTTGGATGGAGAGGAACTTTCACCTATTTGAATAGAGAATGGAAATATATTGCAAAAGAGATAGCCTATGTCTCATGTGGTAGAGCTCCTCCCAAAATCAGGTGTACTGTCCATGATTTTAAGTTTTAATTAGCCTCTGTTTGGTAGTTCTTTCTGAGTTTCATTCTAGTTTAAGATGGCATGTTACCTGACTTTTGATTTGTAATAGTATACTTTTGGTGATTAATAAAAGTTGATAATTACCAATAAAAAAAATTGTGGTTGTGTTTAGTAGGAAGATTTTTTTTTTTTAGGAAAATAAGTTTTTTATTTTTTATTTTTTACTTTCTTGTGTTTTGTATATAAGTTAGACAAATGTTTTATGAGTTGGGGTGGTGAGGATGGCAGTCACAAGAAGTGAGAGTGATGATGAAGTGTTAGAGGACATCGACACAATCCACTCTGAATGCCACTTATGAAATTTGTTATTCCTATATTTATTTGGGAAATTATTTTCTCTCATTTTAAGAAATTTATTTTTCTAGAGAAAATAATTTTAAAATTTTTTGACTAGCCAAACATAAAAAATCAAATTATTTGATGTTTTGATATGATTGTTATATATTAAAGAATTAAATTATCATATTTTATTATTTATTGAGATAATTTATTCAATCTTGGTCTCAATCATTTGTCCAACACAACTGAACTCTATCTATGAATCTAATCGAACTTGAAAATTGATTTCCAGAGTTTTTTCTTATCATTCAATATCTGAAGTCCGTATCGAAATCCTGAAAATCTATAGAATTGAAATAAGATTTATTAGAGCAAGTTCATGAATCTAGGCATTAAGGAAATAATTCACAAGTAGAATAAACATACAGTAAAACCTCTATAAACTAATATAGATGGGACCATGAAGTTTTATTATTTTATAGAGATATTATTTAATTGATAAATTAATATTTATTAATTTAAAGAATGGTTTGAGATTTAATGAAGGTTAATTTTGATTATATCAAAATCATTGTATCTTACTAATTTATGTATCATATTTATTGATTTCACATAAAAAAATATTATACATAAAGTACAACGACTATATCAAAATCATTGTATCTTACTAATTTCAACCTTGTGATGCTGGGATAATAAGAGCTTTCAAGATGTATTATCGTAACAGAGTTTATCGTGGGATATTAGAAGGCTGTGAAATGGGACAAACTGATTCAACAAAGATTAATGTTTAGGATGCTATCAATTTTGCAATTCCTGCTTGGACAATAAATGTTCAGCAAGAGACAATAGCAAATTATTTTTCAACACTGTAAAATTTGTTCGGGGGATGCAATCTCAGAGAATTTGAATGAACCCACTTGTGAAAACGTCATTCATGAACTTGAGGTCATGATTGATGATCTCATTTACCACAATAAAATGGATGTCAATAACTTGTTGGATTATCCGGGTGAAAGTGATACATGTTCAGAGGTCCATAGCTTAAAAGAAATTGTGGATACTATCAGAAAAAACAATGTTGATGATGAAGTTGAAGATGATACTATACCTTTGGAACCAGTTACGCGTAAGGAAACACTTATCGCATCTAGAATTCTTCACAATTTTATGGTGCAGTTCAAAAAGACAACATTAGAGCTCTTGGATGTAATAAGAAAAGTTAGAGATGAGCTTCAACTAGATTTAAATTTTAAGAAAAAACAGAACACAATAGAATCATATTTCACTAGATTGTCTTAAATATATTTGTACTTTTAAAGAATTATTAATTTATGATATTAATGGGACCATATATTTATATAGGGGTCTTCTGGAAATATATTATCTTATTATTTTATCGAAATTGGTGATTTTTTCCATTGGGGCAAGTCGGGACCGGAGAAAAATATTATTTTAGAGAGATTATTAATTTACCAAGTATTAATTTATAGAGGTTTTACTGTATACCTATTCCACTTGCTTAACCTAATGCATTAATCTTAGAGCTAATCCCATTTTAAAAAAAATAGGGCAGGGATTACAGTAATTTGAGTAGGTGAGTAGAATTGAAAATTTCTTGATTATTCTCCCCATTTTAATTTATGTGACATAATTTTTTACTCTACTCCAAAAAGAATGTCTCATTTATATAATTAAAAATAATTTAACTTTAAAATTCTTCTTTTACCATTAATGAAATGATTTAAAGTCAATATAAATATCTAAGATTTATTTTAGACCATATATTTCATAAAATTTCTCTTAAACTCTTGTCAAATCAAATAATGTCTCCTAGAAATATTCACTTATACTTACTAATGAAGGCCCAAATTACTCCTAATCTCAACATTAAGAGGACCAATAAGATTACCAATAATCCCTTTTGCCATTACCATTTCCCAAGTTAATTACAATGAGATATAATTACTTCACACATTTTCCTTTGAATTGTTTAGACATACACCACTGAACTTCTGACATTTTGTGCCTCGTTAGCGTTACCTAATAATATAAGTTGCATTTGCAGATAATAAATTTCGAGTCAAGAAAATAATTATTAGGATAAGAAGATAATGTAATAATCGTATTTATTGATTTCTAGTATGAGTGTTATAATTTCTATGAATCCTCTTATTCATTTTTTTTTTCCGAATATAGATTCGAATGCTCTGATTGGTCTTTTCGAATATAAATTGAAGGACTCTTAAGCTTGATTTGGAAATTAACTTATACTTGAGTTCAAGAGCTTTTGAGCTTATTCTTGAACTTGTATGATTAAATTCTTGAACTTGTAACTTATAGAGAAATCTATGATGTTTGATCCACGAGCTCTCTCTGACTTCATGTTAGAATTTCTAGTCCTTTTTTTGAATTATGAGGATCCTACTTATAGTTGTGGAATAGAGGAGTTATGATGGAAATAGATTTTTCTTCGGCCAATCAAATTTAAGTGTCATGACATATTGGGCTTTAGTGAAGTAGATTTGTCATTTTGACACATGACATGATCCTATTGACTTCTTTGTTTGACTTGAGATGCCACATCATTTGACACATGACATGATCCTATTGACTTCTTTATATGACTTGAGATGCCACATCATTTGACACATGACATCAAACTAGGCATCTAGGATGAGATGACATTGGACTTAACAAACTAGGCTCATCTATTATAGCTCAAATCACTTAATTTGAACTTTAATTAAAGGGAAAATTGTATATAATAGCAAACTATTAATTCAAATTAAATACTATAAATATAGTTTGATTTAATTGTACCTTATAGCAAATTGTTGCTATTTCACCTCTCTCCTGGTGAATCTCGCTCGCCACTCTCGTTCTCTCCCTCGCCTCTCTCATTTTTTATACAAACGCAAGTGTATAAAGTGCGTTTGTGTTTGTATAAAGCGAGAGAAAATAGTATATATACATATATTTTCGTTCCCCTCTCTCCTTTCTCCCAGATCTTGCTCGCCACTGTCCCAGATCTCGCTCTCTCACTTTATACAAAAAACGCAAATTGTATAAAATGTGTTTGTGTTTGTGTTTGTGTTTGTGTTTGTATAAAGCGAGAGAAAATTGTATATATACATATATTTTCGTTCCCCTCTCTCCCCTTTCTCAGATATCGCTCGCCACTCTCCCAGATCTCGCTCTCTCACTCGCCTCTCTCACTTTGTACAAAAACGCAAATGTATAAAATGCGTGAAAATTGTATATATACATATATTTTCATTCCTCTCTCTCCCCTCTCCCAGATCTCGCTCTCTCACTCCTCTCTCACTTTATACAATTGATCTTTTTGTATTTGTATACCAAAGCAGATTATACAACTGCTTTCTTTTGTATATGTATAACGAAATATACATATTTATGTTTGCTATGGAGCGCAATTATGCAAACTTTGTTATAGCATACAAATATGAATTTTGTGTTTGCTATATGTGAAAGTTGCTCTTAACTAAATCCATATTTATTAGACTTAAATAATTAACCCAATCATATTAATCCATAATATTTACTTGGACTAATATATTCATGAATTTAATATAATCCGAATCATTTTATAAATTTATATTTAATAAATTTTAAATGATTACAACATATTTGCTACTTGCTATCAGCTATAACTTTTGGCATAAATCTATCCCAAAAATGCAATTCAAGAATAGCAATAAAATTTCCTATTACTTTGATTTCTCCTCTTATTGGGCGTACCAAACAAGGTTCAAAATTACTTCTCGTCTTGCATTGCCTTCAAATTTAATATGAACACTTTTAATATTATCATTAGTTTTTTAGTGAATTATAATTATTTCCTTCGTTGATAAAGTAATATTTATCAGTTATCAAATGACGAAAATATATACCTTATTGATATAATAACTTTTGAACTTGTATGAGATAAAAATCAGACTAGATATGTAGACATATAAGAAGACGATATGTGAAAGATATAATGAATCAAATATAACTCAACAATACCAATGAATATCATGTATCTTTCTTATCCGCGGTTGGAAGAAATTATCGTATTCATGAGAGATCCAAATTCGAGACATCCGAGGTTGGTATCTTACCGGCAAATCCTCTTAGTTCCGGAATCAATTTCTTATACCTATAGTTATTATTAACTTAAAATTTAGCTTTTATAAACATCTGTAAAGAAAACTACATTATTAATGAATGGTCAATTTCTAAACAACTTTTTAAAAAGTTACATTTCTTATTGTGAGAATTTTATGTTAGGATATAAGAGTGTAAAAACAAAAAAAAATGATCTAATAAGAAATTTCATCAATTATTTAGGATCGTGAAACTACATGATTTTCACATAAATTAATATTTATAGTAATTCAGTCAATAAATATACCTGAATTAGTCATATCATTTTTTGTGAATTTTGACCTAAATTGAGTGGGAGATTTCTTTTTAATTGTTCTTTTTCATAAGTTATTTATTTTCCTTACGTTGCACTTTCATAATAGTTTTGATGGAAAAAAACTATTTTTTTGACAGATGGAAAACCCTTTTTGCTCTGGAGAGTTTGGAGGATTTTATTTCCATGTTCCCTCAACGTGAGAAGTGGTTATGAGTAGTTTAAAACTACTAATTAACTTTTCTATACAAGGTTAGAATTTGACTTATTTTAATTTTCAAACCAAAATATAATTTTGTGACCAATAAAAACTTACATTCTCTTACTTGGCTCATGATCATTAACTTAGTGGTTTAATATCGCATGTCAATTGTCAAGTGTACAATTAATGTTAAATTCAATATCATTCGTCGTTATTAATTAAATCAACTGATATGAATCATGACAGTTGTACATCATTTTATTGGGCATAGTTCCTTCTATGTACTACAATATTAAACTGTTACACCTCATACAACCTTTTAAATACATAATGAATCCAACAATAATGCATAGAATACTTTATCTAAGTCATAACATGTCATCATAATTCTCAACACTATGTATAATAGAGAAAACAAATAACAACAGAAACATATACATACATATAATTGAGCTTTAAGTTTCGATTGCATAAACATTATAATTTTTTTTTTTACATAAAGTAATTAATTGCTATCAATAAGGAGCATTATTTCAATATGTTAACAAATGTTTCAGTTGATAATTCTTTTTTCAAAGGATCAACAATCATAAACTTGGTGCTAATATGTTCAATTTTCACTTTATGTTTATGGACTTCTTCTTTAACTAAAATTTTTAACAACTCAAAAATTTTGTCGAAAGCTCAAGTCTTAAAATAAAGTTCCACAACTAGTTAATGTGGCTCCAAAGAATGCCATAAATTCAACTTTCATACTGGATGCAGCTATAATGGATTACTTCACACTTTTTTATGATATTGCTCCTCTCACTAACATGAACAAATTAAATATCCAAATATAAGTTTTCTTGTATTCACACAATCAGCATAATCTGAATCTACATACTCAGCCACATCAAGATGTTCATATATTCTATAAGTAAGCATATGATCTTTCGTTCTTTGTAAGTATCGTAACA
Source organism: Solanum raphanifolium (assembly GCA_036250405.1). NCBI lineage: Eukaryota > Viridiplantae > Streptophyta > Magnoliopsida > Solanales > Solanaceae > Solanum > Solanum raphanifolium. The sequence continues at coordinate 2,607 of JAJOOE010006254.1, read as the reverse complement.
CTTGCAAGTATCCTAACGAAGGATTTAAGAGATTGTAAAAACATAAACAATTTAATCAGAAATTCTATCAATTATTCAGGATCGTGGAACACAAAATTTTCGCATATACCAACAATTATTGTAGTTCAATCAAGAAAACATTCTCTATTTAGTCATAATCGTTCTTTGTGAATCTTGACCTGAATTGAGCGAAAATCTTCTTTTTAATTATTCTTCTAAAGAAGTTATTTCTTTCCCTTACCTTACCCTTTCAGTTAACTTTCTCATACAAATTTAGAATTTAATTTATTTTAATCATCAAATCAAAATATAATTATGTGGGCCATAGAAACTTACATTTTAAACTTTAAATGTAACAACTTCAAATGTTTTCATCAAGCGATTGAACTTCTACATAGAAAATTCTAAAATAAAATATTTTTCTTACGGAAAGAAAAGAAAATGAAAAAAGAATAAGCTAGAGGAAATGGATTTAATAAAGAATAACTTTACTCTAAAAATGTTGTTTTATTAAAAGTAATTTTCTCAACATTATTTTTTTTAGAATGATGTTTATTAATATTCCATTAAGAGAATACTTTTCTTAAACATTCTATATAGTAGTGAAAGGAAAATTCAAATATAATAATAGTAATAATTATCAAATTACTTGATTTACTGTTCTCCTTTTAATTCATATTCAGTTTATTCATTAGTGACCCTTGATTTAGTGTATAAATTTTTTTCTGCGTAGGGCAAAATTAATCTATAATAATAAGTTAACATTTCTATCAAGTATAACATGGTAACTTCTTATACCATTGATATTATCAAATTATTTAATTTGTTCGAGATGGCATACTCTCATGCTGACAATCCGTTATGAACTTATTAAATAATAAGAATAAGAATATAGTAGGAAGAAAAGAGATCAAGACTTCTTATTTCTCTTGAGTTATATCTTATAATGAAGAAAACTCTTTTATTTATTTACAACAGGAAATTAAGTTGATCCCTAACTTTTCTTGAAAAGATAGACATTCATTATAATATATATATATATATATATAATATACTACTAGAAATTTAAATTATAAAATTCATCCTAAACCTACCCAACTTATTATTCGCTTGAAAATTACTGCAGTAACTGAAAGCAAATTTCAACGAAAGTTGGGTTTCAAGGATACATGACCTTAGCTAATCTTGGTTTGGCCTTAGCAAGAAGAGGTAAGGTATCAAAAGGATCAGTCTTAGATGACTCAATTAAGTCATTGCATGATGAATTTGGTGGTAAACTCCAAGCAAACCCATGGAGAAGCCTAGCGAGTAATATTGTAGTAATTGTAGAACCGAGTTTCACACCCGGACAACCTCTTCTTCCAGTGCTAAATGATAACAAACGTAACTTTGAATCAGTGAAAACTACTTCACCACCACCTTCTTTTATGAGGTGGCGCTCTGGCTTGAACTTCAATGGATCCTCCCAAACTCTAGGATTCCGACCAAGGCCATGACGACTTAATAACACTCTACTCCCTTTAGGGATGAAGTACTTTTCACCTATGATGGCATCAGAGATAGACACATGAGGAACGTTAAAAGGCGCTATGGGGTGAAGTCGAAAGGCCTCTCTTATGCATGCTTTAACATAATTTAGCCTTGGCAAGTCTGATTCTTGAACCAATCTATTGATCCCAACAACAGTGTTGAGTTCTTTTATGGCCTTTTGCATTAACTTTGGTTGGTTCAACATTTCTGCAAGTGCCCATTCAACTGCATTTGATGGATTATCCACGGTGGCCAACATGAATTCCTAAAAAAAAGTACTTTTGAGTACGTAGTAACAAAAGCTGGAAAAATATTATTTTTTTTCGAAAGAACTTATAGAACCTTGACCAAGTATAAATTATTGTACTAATATTTCGAAAAAATAATTTTCAAACACAAAATGTTATTCTCCAAAAGTACTTTTGAGTTTTGACAAAATGCAATTTTCAAAATAAGCAGATTTTGAAAGCTTGGTCAATTAGACTATGATTCATAAATAGTAATTGAATGAATACTTACCAACACTTGTGCCTTAATCTCTTTAACACTCAGTAATGTATTTCCATTGGTATCTTTGAGTGCGATAAGAATATCAAGGATATCTTCTTCCATAGTTTTGTTGCCATCTTTCCATATCTGAATCCTCTGATCAACTTCAACATCAATGTGTTTTGTTGCTGTGACATAGGCTTTCTTAATAATTTTCTTGTGACCATCCAAATCAAACACACTTAACCATGGCAAGTAATCTGATATACTCAAAGCATGAAGATATTTAAGAAGTGTAAAAAGTGCATCAACTTGCTCATCGCGATCTTCTTCTATAATATCAAATAATCGCTTGCTGAAAATCATATTCCTAATTACATTCCCACAATAATATCTTGTCAGATTTCTCAAGTTAATAACAGATTGATGATTTTTACATTGATTGTAAATGAATCGATGAAGGTTGTCAGCTTCTTCATCCCTTTTACTCCGAAGCCATTGAAATGATGTTGGTGTTAGCACATGAGAAGCGAGAATTCTCCTCATTTTCATCCATTGATCACCCATAGGGACAAAAACAGAGGTTAA
>JAJOOE010006253.1:0-11993 GCA_036250405.1 Solanum raphanifolium | reverse complement strand
CAAAACTAAACAATTAAGTACAACACTAATTGATCTAGAATAGCCTCCTAACTACTGCAAAACTAAATAATTAAGTACTACAATCTTGAACTACTATGAACTACACAATATTAAAGAACCATTTTATAGTTAGCAGACAAAGAAAAACAATCACAACTCGGTTAAATTTGACATTTTCCCAATCCCTTTGGAGTTTAACTTCCTTGAGCTTCTTGTTCAATACCATCATCTTCTCTTCATTTTCATTCAATTGAAATTTCAAAGAATCCCTTCTTCAAGCTCTTTCACTTTTCTCTTTAGTCGATCAATCGGATTTTGACCATCTATGAATCTATTCATTAAGGATGATTCATCAGCATTTTCAAGTGACGGATCAATCCATCTAAAATAGCCACATCCACCATTTTCCTACAAACCACATAACAGTAATAAATATACAAAAATGTTGATTTTTCAAATAATACAATAACAGTAGTTTTTGTTCGAATAATTACAAACCTTTGATGCTTTGTATCCAAAAAAATCGACGACCTGGGTTCAATGGAGTCCTCGAAGTTTTCAGTCGATAATAATAACTACACTTACGTACATCGACTTCCTCGATATTCACTGAACTTTGCGACATTTGATAAACAAAAATGGCTTGATTTAGAAGAGAGAAACGTTGGATATTTAGAGAAATAAGAGAGAATTGGGGATTTAGGGTTCTAAAATGGATTTGGGGGAAGAAGAATTGGGATTGTATATCCAAGTTAAAATTTTAACGTTGGATGTCTTAAATGCAGGGTAAAAAATGGGAGAAAAAACAATTCACGCGTCCCATTTGCGTGAATCACAAACGATTTGCCAACAGATTTATTTATATTAATAAGTAAGTGCATTATTCTTTCTTTTCCGTAATCTCCTTAATATTATGCTTTTAATGGAAACAGAAAAAATCTTAAAATTTTATGTTTATATAATAATATTTCTTTACAATTTTTTATATTGCATTAATATTGCTTTTATATTTATAATGTTAATAAACGGTAACTTTTAAAACTATTTTATATAACTGTTTACTGTTTTTTTTTTAAAAAAAAAAACTGTTTTACATTGTTATTTTCTTTTTAAAAATTAAAAATAATTAAGTTATTTAAATTGAATTTATTATTTAAATTAATTAAAGATAAAAAAAATTAAAAAAAAATTGTAGTGCTAACACGCGTCTTTTTTCGTCTCCTAATAAAAGAAAGGACAATTTTAAATCCTTTTCTCTATCCATTCTCTGTTTCCCATTAAAGCACATCCTCCTTTTAGTTTTCTCCCACCGGAATGGATCAACTGTTTCATAGCTTCCTCCTCTTCACTGTCTCCATCCATCCATAGCAAAAAATTGAATCTAGAGGTATTCCGCTCAATCTAATGGTGTACAATCTCCCTTCAGCTAACACACTCTCCCATCCCTATCTTTAATTTTGTTGTGCTTCTTCAACTTAATTGTTCTCGCCAAATTTGCATTTAATCATTTCTGGGTGAGTTCCATTTTTACTTTATTATTTTCAAATTTTCCGTTTAGCTTCAAACTATTAGGTCATGAAGAATCTGCATTTATAATCTTTTCCTGATTTTCTGGGTTTATCTTTCGGACTGTATAGGTAATGACTAATGACGAGGACTACTGAACATTCTGCTGAAGTTATTGCGAAGTTGTTGAAGAAGGTGACGGTTCATGGTCACCACGGTTTGGGCGGCCATTGCTGATCATTTCGATGATTCGAAAGTTTTTGGTAAAATTCCTATTTCTCCAATCTAATAAAATATTAGAAGAAGCTCAAAAGTTTTTTTTTTAAAAAAAAATTTATATGCCAGTTAGTGTTGCATTACAGATGGCGTAGTGAGGGATTCTTGGGGTGGGACAACTTTTGCTCAACTACTATTTAAAATTGTATGCGTTAGATAATTTCCGAAATTGAGTGTTGCCGAAATCGAAACCCAAGATCGGATTAGTCAATTGCCAGACGCACTCCTTGTTCAAATTCTCTCTCTTTTGCCGACAAAGGATGCATTCACAACATGCCTTCTCTCTAAAAGGTGGCACTTTCTTTGGACTTTTGTTTATAACTTAATTTTCACTCAGGAATCCTACAGAGTTTTTTATGAACCCAGGGATGAGAATTGTAGCCTGAAAATTGAAAAGTTTGTATCCTTTGTTAACCATGTATTAAATGGTTTCGTTTCTTCCAAAATAACAAAATTTGAACTCGACGCCACACAACTTTTTAATTATACCTCTCAAATTAAACGATGGCTTAGTTTTGCTGTTGAAAGGGAAGTGAAACATGCTGTATTCTTGTCCTCCTACACACATGCTTGTGTATTGCCTGAATCTTTTTGCAACTGTTCGTCGTTGATAACATTATATCTGAGACAGTGTTGCTTTAAAGATGTGGTTATAGTCTCGAAGTTTCTGAAGAGCCTAAAGCTGGAGAGTGTGATCTTAAAAGATGATGAAATTTTGAACTTACTATCAGGTTGTCCTGCATTGGAAAGAATGGAATTAGATGATGTTGGGGGTTTTCATTGCCTAAAAATTAATTCTTCAAAATTCAAGAGATTGAATTTGAAAAATCATAGGTTGCCTCATGATATCAGTGATCACTCCTTGGAGATTTATGCCCCGTATCTTGAGCATTTGGAAATTTCAGGAGATCTTGGGGATCTTCAGTGTAGGCTTGTTGATGTGTCCTCCTTGGTTAATGCTAAGGTTACTTTCTACATTTCATGTATCAAACACATCCGACATGAACGTGAGGAGTTTATTAGTGTTGATGACTACAGCTGTCATGACTATCATCAAAGTTTTAGTGTTCTCGCCCGAGATTATCTTCAAAAGTTGAGTTGTGCAACTGAGCTAACGATCGGATCTTGGTTCACAGAGGTTAATTTTTAACTCCTTAAATATAATTGTTTGTATTTTTTGGATGATTGGTCTAAACTTGACAATGTAAATGATATTAGATTAATTATTAAACCTCATTAGTGCAATGATGTAGATAACACATTTGGTGCTGTCAAGTTATTGAAATTACCTTACCTTTTGTAAAAATATTTCTTGATATCTGACAGTAATTTTTAGCACAGTTGCAGAGTGTAAACATTTTACAATTGAGAACCTTTTAAATGAATTTCACTAAAGCAAGTTGACTAATTACAGAAACGTGTGGACAGTTGTGTCTTTATACAATCCTTTTGTCGCATTTCAAAATTAGGTATTTCTTTTATGCAAAAGATCTATCTAGGAAACGAGTATTTGTTTACATTGATGTTGCTTTAGAGTGTTTAGACAGTTAGATTTTGTCACAAGATTTATTTATTTTTGTTTGTTGTTGTTTTCTCCATTCTTTACTAATTTCACTGAGATTACTGCACCAGGTCCTATGCATGTTGCAGTTCAATGGATTGCTGGTTCCAGAGTTGAAATGCAAATATCTAACACTAGAATTGTGTATGGAAAACTTTGATTTGAATGGAGTAGCTGGACTTTTGGGAGCCTTGCCTCATGTGGAGACTTTAAACATATACCTGACAGAAAATCTCGTAACTTTCTGAAACTTTTTACTACAGGACACTAATACTGTGAAATAATCAATTTCCATAAGGCTGACTTTCATTTGGTTGGTCCTGATCTTTGTTTCCAGCTTGATCTGCAGAGTTGGATTTCAAGCATTGTGTTTCCCAACCTGAAGAATATTACGATTGTCAACTCCATCCTGGTGTGTTTAAACAGGCAAAAAAAGAAAATGGGGCTTTCGCAGACTCGTTAAACTTTCACAACTTCTGTTAAAGAATGCAACGATTTTGAAGAAGTTTCTTGTCATATCAAAGAGCAGAATGTGCAAGAAATGTTTAACAAACTGTTGGTGCAATTTTTTCTCTGGATTGTTTGACAAGTTGTATCTCTCAAGATACCCCACCAATGCCAATTTTATCTTCACGGATCAAGTTTTCCGGGACTAGACTGCAAAATGATTAGCTTCAGCAATCATGACTAATTACTCTTCTTTTGAATTTGCCTTTATGGTATGAAGTTTAGGAACCTATTGACTTCTATAAACAACTTATGTAAGTTAGAAACTAAAAGAAATTTGCAAAATGACTATTAGAAAAAAAAAAGTGTTATTTTGGTGGAGCTTATGACTTAACTTTTGTTCAGAGTAAGCTAATAAAGAGTTATATGTTTCAGTGAGCTTGAATCTCATCTAAAGAGAGCCATAAATTCAAGCCTCAACTTGAATATTTATTTATTCATTTTATTTTCAACTGTAATTTATTATGATTATATAGTTTGATGGAAACGTATTGCTCCAATTCTTTTAAATTTGCATATACATGTTTATGAGGAAAAAAATTGAGATGATGCAGAAATGTGCTCCAATTTAGCCTCTTTAAGAAATGACTTATACTAACAATCACCAGATTTTTCATCTCAAAGCAGAGGGATCTTTTTTATAAACAGATGAGTTGCCAAAAGAGTTTTTTTTTCTACCTCTTCCCCTTGCATCAGCCATCAACCAAACACATGTTTAAAATTACATCAAAATTTGATTTTGCGAGAAATATTTAAGAATTTATGGTTCAACGCTAACTAAATAGATGAAATACAGAATTTGTGGAGAGGTCATAATTTGGGCAATTATTAATGGCATGTTCTACCACTTGGTTATTATCAAGGGCATGTTCTACCACCGAGCTAGTAGCCTATCGTTAGAGATCTGCTATGCATAAAGCGACAAAAATTCTCATCCATCTTTCCATTTTTATCCCTATGTGGGGAACATGTAGACATAAATAGGGCGTACTATCAACTTGTTCCAACCTAGGATGTTACACAGGAAAAAAACTATGAATTTAGACTTTTTTTTAGTTTCATGTGAGAACCGACTATGTATAAAACATTTTTAAAATCATATAATATAATCCATGATGCTTCTAATAAGACTTCATACTCAGGATTTGAAATCGAAACTTCTATTAAGTGTAGTTCAATCTCACCACGGCACCACAATCCATGTTGGTGATTCTTCAATGTTTCTTGAATATTCCACTTAGGACATACAGGGAACTTGGGCCTAAGTCTTTTGGTTTAGGCTTTACTTTTAGTTTGGGCCGTAAAGGCCAACATTCAGTCCAAGGTCATCGATTAAGAACTCCTGTGTTTTATTTTTTAAAATTTGATTTTAACAATCATGGTATTCATATCACTTTATATTCATCTCGACTAATTTCACACGATATCTACTATCTGCACCAATAAAAATACTAAGTAACTCTAGATATTCTAGTGTTTCGTCTTTCACACGGTTTTTTATATTTATTTTATTGTTCGACTAATCCAAATTTACGTAAAAAAGTTCCACTTTAAAGGTAAATCATTTCCTACCAAATGCGACTTTGTTTCAAAGAATTCAAACCCAAAATACATACTTCAATGTTTGCTTGGATTTTTATTTTGTGTCAACACTCTTATACCCATTGGGATTAGATTGGTGCATGGGAAAAGTAAGTAGGTATTGGAAATGAATTTCTGATTTCTACTTTTTGAGTTCTCTGAAAAATGGTACACTATCTTTTCCACCTGACCCATAATTAAACTAAAAGTTTTTAGCCCATTAAATCTGCTAAAAAGAAGATTTTGGGCTCTTTACTTTATTCTCCTAGATACCCCTAAATTTCTAGTAATATGGAAATAATATTATATAAACATGTTAGTTGGCTAAATTATGTATATCTGTTTATAATATATTCAAACTGAAATATTAATGGGAATGAGAAAGTATCAAAGGAGAAAACACACAGAAGGAAGCAAAACTAAGTATAAGATATGAATAAAATTATATAAAATGTGTTAATACAACTGTTGTCTAACCAAGAATCTTCACCAAGTTTTTGTGGGAGATCTCTTCATTATTCTAACAACAAAAATTGACCATATGGAAAGTAGAATTGAAAAGTAAACAACAGAAAGTTGTGGTTGGATGAATACAATTCTATTTACGCGATGTGAATTTGAATTAGTCAAGTTTCAATATCAATATCAGAAGACACCGAGTAAAAAATAAAAAATAAAAAAAGATATACAACACACGTGAAGGGGTTGTAGTACTAAATGCTCCAAAAGAATTCCAATTTCAAGAATATTTATTTTTTGGGGGAAAAGGCTCAAATATGTCATTAAACTTTGAGAAAATGTTCATCTATACTATCCGTTTAAAGTTTGGCTTATCTATTTGTTAACGGAAAAAGTTTTGATTTTGCAAAACCATTTTTTACATGTGGTCAATTATGATACAATCATGTCATTAATTAAACCATTTTCTTAAAAGGAAAAGGCTCAAATATCATCGAACTTTGAGAAAAAACTCATCTATATCAACCGTTTAAAGTTTGATTCATCTATGTCATTTCAGTTAACAAATAATGACATGAATGAATATTTTCTCAAACAGAAATAGCATAGATAAGTCAAACTTAACGGATAGCTTAAATTAATCTTTTCTCAAAATTTAATGGCCTATTTGAACCTTTTTCCTTTTTTCTATTTAATACATAATTTAAGCCTTGACTTGAGAATGAAGGACATTATAACTCATGAAAGGTACTTCCCTTGGTAAATAATACTTAAGTGACTTGAAAAGTACAAATTCCCCCAAAAAATCTGTTTTCTTCTAGTATGGAATATGGAAGAAATAGAAATTTAATTTCTTGTTTTGGACTATTGTTTTCAAGTCTTCTACCAACCCTTTACCCATTGTGTTGAGATCATAAATTTGTAAAAATCCAAAACAGAAGTTTCTTGGGACTTGTTCCAAGACCCCATAGACCCTTTGGTTGAACACTTCAAGTCATAGTAGAGTACTTAATGGAAACATCACTATCAAAAATACCCACTAAAATATGATGGTTAGATCAACTTCTTTTGTTTTTAATTAAAAATTTTGAATTTAAGCACTATAAATTTAAAAAAACACTATGATAGAAAATGTTTTATCTCCCCTTTAATAATTTGTACACATTTGTAAATCTAAGTTAGTCACGCAACTGAATGTCGAATATCAAATAATTATTAAATATGTAAAAAGAATAGTGAACCTCTCTTAAACCTTACTAATTAAGAAAGAACATCAAATTAAACCATTGTAGGTTGATGATTTTGAACGGAACAAAGTGATTGGCCAAAATAATCCAACAAATTAGGAATAAGTATACATCATTTGTTGTCCACTAATTACAAGGCATTGACGAGTCATTTGTAAGGACAAAGACAAACATGCTCTCTGTCATGCAAATTCTTAAAAAAAAACAAATTAATTAATTAATCATACCAATAAAAAGTATCAAAGTGGTCATGCAAATTATTCTAAATAAAACAAATTAATTAATCCAATAGATAAAGTAATAGATAAACAAAAGCAAAATTTACTTTCTTAGGTATGTGTTAAGCAAAATTCTCTTGTTTTAAGTAAAATTTGGGCAAAAGCAAAAGAATAATATTGACAAATTACACTTTTAATTAATGTCATTAACTTATTTTCTTAAGGTATGTGTTACGCCTCAATAATTTATTAAAAAATCCATTGGCGTGAATTATTAGTTTCATTGCCGAATTATTGACAAGCTTAAAAATACTGATCATTTACTTGACTAACTAAACTTAAATACACCCCCGATCATGCAACACGATTGAAATACTCCCCTAAATTCTCAATAAGTTTAAAACTGGTTTCAAGACTTCTCTCGACTTTTTATTAAGAGTCTCACGCTCCTACAAGAATTTGAGATCACTTGTTATGTCACGAGGCAGATCGGGGTGTACCTAAATTTAGTTAGTTAAATAGAGCGTGTTTTTAAAATTGTTAGTACTTCAGGATGAAACTAATAATTTGCGTCAGGTTTAAAAGTGTTTTCAATATTTTTCTGTCCGTTTAAATTTAAAAATGGAGTAGCAGCATTTAATAGAAGTACTAGCTTTAGCCAAATATAAACAAGATATCCATGAATGCATTAATAATGGGATCTTAGTTTGGTTTTGAAAATTTGAAAGAAAATTATATGTGCTGTTTTCCCTAGTCTATATTGTAACATTATTCATTTTCAAAGTTTAAATTTAAATTTTTTTCATACACTCTAGGACCCTTTCATTGGGTTTGATTGCTGATAGTTACATTAATCTAATTTTGACAAATGACAATTATAGTCAAACTTGTTTAGCTGGCAATTCAAAGTTTCAGTTTCTTGACTTTTCAATTTTTTTTTAATAATCTTTCTTTGGATCTTTTTGGTTTTGAACTTGTCATTTTTTTAATGAATGTGAAACTAGGATTGAGCATATGTGGTGGATCAACATGGGTTTATAGTGTGGTGATGGGACTGTTTAATCCTTAATTACAAATTTTGGAATCGTCGAGTTTTGAGTATGAAGAAAATCTAGTTGGGAGCACCACCTCCAAATAAGCCCGGTAATATGTGATGCGGATTTAATCAGGACTCTAATGCGAGCTCCAGCACCAAATGAGAAACTAAAAGAAATTATATATATATATTAAAAAAATATTGAAAGCATCCTAAACTTGGTGAGAATTAAGGGGTGTATTTCACTCATGTTGCAAAATTTGCTGATGTATTTAAATTTAGTTAGTCAAGTGAAGGGGTGTTTTACACTGTCAAAGTGTCAATAGTTCATGGATAAATTAATAACTCGCGCCAAATTTAAAAGTATTTTCTATACTTCTCTATTTTATTATATCATACAAAAGTGATAGCCCCAAACCACATTTTCTCATTAAAAATTGTCAATATGAGTAGAGATGGCAATGAGGCAGTGAGAGGAGGATGCGGGACAGGTTGAGCTTAATCCACAAAATTTTTCATCCGTCTTGCATAACAATTTTTTTCATTTTCAACCCGTCTCACTTCACCCCGCATAATATTTTTAATATTTTCCTTTTTTAATCAAGTTTGACGCTAAAAATGAAATTTATAAAAATAAATTCATTTACTCATTAAATTGTATTAATTTAATAGATAATGACTTAAAATTTTATTTTATGGAGGTCAATTGGGAAGTATATAAGAAACCATATTAGTTTTGATTGAACAATTTTCATTTACTATCTTGAATATTTTAGTAACTTAAAGAAACTATCTTAGTAAATGATGTTTTATCACTCTTATAATATGTAAAAATTTAAAATTAAATTTGAACCTGCAAAAAATCGTATAGACCTGCAACCTGCCCCACAACAAATTTTAAGAAACCCACTTCAACTGCCCCACATTCCTTCCCGCCCCGCACAACCTTAAATCCGCCCCACCCCACATTGCCTTAAACCCGCCCGACCCCGCATTCACTCCGCCCAATTGCTATTCCAAAATATGAGAAAATGCATAATTAGAATTTTCAAGAACAAAAATAAAAAGTAAAAAGGGGATTTGCTAAAGTGCAAGTCAAAGAATGGGGGAAAAAGAACATGAGCCATGGTCACTTTATTTGGCCCCTTTTTTTCTGCAAATATTGTCTCTTGGCCTTATAAAAGTTGGGACAAATGAAATAATTCCTCAATTATTATTGGTTGACTCCCTTGGTTTTATAAATCATTCAAAACATATTACCCTCTTCTTATTGTACCATCAAATATGTGTCTCTAGTCAATTTGAAGTTTTGAAAATTAGTTGGACAACAGAAGAAAGTATACATAATTTTAGTATTAAATGTAGTACTTCTTGTAGCAATTGACCAAAGAACATTATGACAATCAGACAATATTTGGACCCTATGTTTACTACTTTTGTCCACTTCACATTCGAAAAACCAAAATCCATTAAACCCGAGCGAAGTATAGATGAGGTGTGTTGGAATTAGAAAACAGACAATTATCGTAGAATGTCATTTGTGAAATTTGTATTTGAAGTAATGTTTACGGTATTGATTGGATGACGTATATGTATTGTATATTGTAATTTGTATGTATCCTCTTTATTCTAATGGGTAAAATATGATCTAAAGTTATGATAAGGTTGCATTATTGAATAGTTTTAAAATCTATCTTGCTTGTGTAGTGCCTTAATGGTGGTGTGGATCAACGTGTGAAGATTCGTCGGGATTCATAAGATATTGTATTATATATAGTTTAGACTCGAGAGTAAAAAAAAAAAGAGACATTTAAAAAATGTTCTGATTTTTTGAGTTTCATATCTGAATAATCAGGTGTATCAGTTTCCTACCTTAACAGTCACTTTATTGAAACACATAACAACTAATATTTAATGGTGTGTATTACACTTTACGTTTTTTAAACAAAAAATTATGGTAAGTGGCACTCCACATGGATTAATAATTCCACCGTGGCAAGACTTAAAACACATCTTTTTGAGTTACATACATGAAGTATCAGGTGTGAGTTTGATACCTGAACCATCATCAAATATTTATCAAAACACACCTCGACTTATTTTAAACTTTGTTATGTATGGAGTTATCCGAAGCTCCCACATACAAAAAAAATATAATAGTAATTAAAAGCAATACGAGTTATATGGTGACATCAAAATCTAATACACTGGTCACATCAAACAATGATCCTATTTCACATTATCATCTTGGCATTTTTCGTTTTTATTTTGAGATGTTTGGAGGTAGGATCCACAACGTTCATGATTGGTCATTTTCTAATATATCAAATGTTAACCTTCTTCTTTTTTATCATGTGCATTATAGATTTATAGTAAATGCACCTCTAATTAAATCTTTCTTAAAAAGTATATTAATTCATCAACGATACTATATATCAAATCAACATCGATCCAATATACGAAAAGGAAGAAAGTACGTAACGATGTAGTTTTATAGGTAGGAACAAGTGGTCCTTTAATTTAGGTGATATTTAGGTACTACTTATTTCATTTTACAAAGAAAAGATCTTGCGTCAATTGGGTGAAAAGGATAAACAAAAGTTCTTTATTCTTTTGTCAGCATTTTTAATTATTTTTTTGTTCCATAACTTTAACTTGGTAAACGAGGATCATGGGTGGTGGTACAGTGATGGTATTGGTTCATCCTTAACAGAGATTTCGGATTCGAGATTTGATCATGGAAAAACTCATGTAGGAAGCATTACCCTCGAATGAGCCCTATAATGCGCGATTCAAATTTAATCGGGACTCCGATATGAACTCCAGACACCGGATGGAAAACAAAAAAAATTGATAAAGGAGGAAGTAAAAGAATTATGGTTCTATCGAGCAACTTAAATATATTTTAATAAGTTTAATATTCTCCCTTCATGTACAAACTATCATATATTTTAACCATAAAGATGTTGTTAAGACAATTCGAATAATTGAGATTATAATAACACAAAATTCAGTTCGACTCTCCTCCAAAAAAAAATCTTATTATATACTTCTTTTGCTTCAAATTATCTGTCGTGATTTTGATCTTTTATACTTCTCTTAAGAAACATTAATTAAGAGTGAGTTTTACTTCCTCAGTTCCATATTAAATGAGCATCTTACTAAAAATGTGTGTCTCATATTATTTGATCATTTACTAAATTAGGATAAAATTATTTTTTTTAAAAATCATTTTACCCCTACAATTAATATGACCTTTGGAAATTTAAACAAATTTTGAAGACCCAATAAAAAAAAATCAAGAGACTAACTAATATGAACAAAGGCCAAAACAGTAAAGTTGATAGGAATAATTATTATTTTTCCTTCACTAGATATTTGAACAACTATAATATCACACATAATTAAGGTGTTCCTAGAGTTAAAAAATAAATTACTATTAAAGGTAAAAAGGAATAATTTTACCTTGAATTTCTATAACAATAAATAATTTGAAATAATTATTTTTAAATATTACGACAAATATATAATTGGAGACGGAAAAAGTAATGAATATATTGAATAGTAAATGTTTTCTAATTCATGAGTTAAGGTTAGATTAG
>JAJOOE010006252.1:0-20642 GCA_036250405.1 Solanum raphanifolium | reverse complement strand
TTCATTATAATAAGTAGTGACTTCATTCTCACCCTGCTTAGCTTGCCATAGTTTAATTTTTAACTCAAAAATTTGAGAGGCATTTTCTACATCTGAATATGTCTCCCTAACGGCTTCCCACACATCCTTAGCAGTGGGCAAAAAGAGATAAGATTTACCTATGACTGGTTCCATGGAATTTATTAACCAAGCAATCACGAGTGAATTCTCTGATCTCCAGGAGTTCATCTTTGGGTCTCCAACTCCCGGCTTTTTTGTCTCTCCGGTCAGATGTCCCAGCTTTCCACGGCCATCGATTGCAAGCTTTACGGACTGTGCCCATTCCAGATAGTTCTTCCCATTTAATCGATGAGAAGTTAATTGGAAGGGCATATGAGAAGCATTGCCTCCTTCTGTCATCAGATTTTCTGCAGGAGCTTCCAGAGAAGAACTTTTGTCTTCTGTTGATGTTTCAGAAAGATGCTCTCCGTGAAAGGCTGTTTTACCCATATGACATTAAGGGGAAAAGTCCCGCTCTGATACCATGAAAGTTTAGATACTGGAAAAGTATATTTTATTCATAGTGTTTCTACAGTATTTATAAGAGAACAAGTAAAGACCAAATAAACTAATCAATCCCTAATTCTTAGGAAATCCTTGAATCAAGGGATTTCCTCTAAACTATTTTCCTAGAATAATATATTCTAATCCCATATTCACAGGAGCAGATTCTAATCAAATCTGCCAGCTTTATTTGTGGAGCAGATTATAATCAAATCTGCCAGCTCAATGGTGGAGCAGATTATGACTAAATCTACCTACTCATTCAACAAAACCCTTAAAAATCAAATTTATCAAAATATCATCTCGAACCTGCCTTTATTTGAATCAGGGTGGCATTTAAGACCATAACTTATCCCTATACCAAAAATTACATAAACACACAATTTACCTTACCAATATGGGTTGTGATATAGTAATAACGTTGCTGAGCGCGATTTGGATTTACTGATTCATAAGCCAAAAAAATCTTACATAATTATTCTGTTTTAAATATTTAAAACATCAAATAGACAAGAAGAATCGTATAAAGTTTAAAACATCAAATAGACAATAAGAATAGTAAAGTTTAAGAATTGACTTAATAAAATTAAATAAAAAAATTCTTACGTGACGGCCAAGTACCCATTTTATTAAATAAAAAAACAACCTAATAAAATTAAATAAAAATTCGTTTCTTAACAACTACTTAAGATCAATAATGGATCATTTCTCTACGTCAAGAGACCCTTTTGTCTTTTTGGAGATGGAATCAAACTCCCAATTCCTCACTAATCAACAAATTGAAACAAGAATTGAAGAAGCAGCAACATTAATTAACCTGCAAAACGAAGTTCGAGCTCAAATTATTGAAAAAATAGCAGAAAAGAAGGTAAATGGAACTGCTTTCATATGCACTTCTTCTCCGTTTTATTTTATGTGATGATATGTATGTAACTGTACATGAAAATTCAAAAGTTAACATGCAATATCACTTGTGAATTCTTTTTCTATTTCCGGCAAAACTATTATTTTTCTGATTTTAAAAAATATTATTTTCTGAATTTTCTAAAATATATCCAACCAAATATAAAAAGTTGAAAACTTGTCAAAAAAATATTTAGTTATCACTATAGTAAATAAATAAAGACGGTTACATGACTAAAATACTTATGGAAGACACAAAATAAAATCCGATATATGTTGGAAGAAAAAGAGACTATTTCAAACCTATAAATTAAAAACACCTTGACTATTAAAATTTAATGGTGGAATCAAATCCTTTTTCATTTTTACCTTTAAAAAGATTTTGTGAAATATGATCTAGGCGATAAATATTACGCCAGAACTAACTTTACTTTTATATTCCTAGGCATAATTTTATCTCTAATTTTTTTTCTTTTAAAACATTTTTGTTTAAATATATGTGACATGCTGAAGAAATTCATGTAATTGTTATAAATAATTTTTTTTTATTTTATCTAAATATTTTCTCTCTCAATATATGTACAGTCAGATAAATATTTTTTACTTGAAAGATTGAAGGAGCTATTGCCTGACGAATATATAATATGGCCAATAGAGTGGGAAAGATATGACTATGATTTACAATATATTTGGGATACAAAAATTCTCACTTCAGTAGAAAAGGAACCTTTATCTGTAAGTTGTTTATTTATCTTTTTTTTTCTTCATTTTCCTCTTCAATTCAAATTAAGACTAATTGTGTTATGACTTTATCAAATTAAATTTTAGTAATTATTAATTATCCCTTTTTAATGACAGATTAAGACTTTGTGTTGCAAAACACAACATGGGAGTAAAACTTTGGCTGATGAAAAGAGGATTTTTAGGGAAATGAGAAGAGCAAAGGAAATAGGAAGGGAAATTATAAGTCCTACAGACACAAAAATGAATCAAAATCAGGTAATTAATTAACAATATTTTGTAGGATTTCTTATTAATTTCATGATGTGGTTTTATTAACAGTCAAATAATTGAACTCTTTGTTCATTTGGATATCAGTACTTACATAAATATGTGACTTTTTAAATTCATACTTAAAATGAAATTTGAATAGAGACAACTTATATGTACTATTTTTTCTTATGTTTCAATTTATGTGATCTTATTTGATTGAGTACGAAGTTTTACTTTGTGAGATTGTATTTAATTGAGTATACAATTTAAGAATAAAAAAAAAACTTTTGAAATGTAGTGTGATCTAAAACAAGCTATAGATCATATTTGTGTGATTATAATTATCTTATTAAGTGTAAACTGAATTTTTTAAAATTAAATTGTTACTCCCTAAATTTTATTTTGATGTGTTCAATTCATATAATAGAATTTAGCTCCATATATCAATCAAATTGACTCTCAAAAAGTAAAATATGATAATTATTCTGAGACACAAGGAATACTAGATATACAAAATGTTTTATTCTTTTTTATATTGATTAAAAAAAATAGAATCACATAAATTAGAACAAACGGTGGAGAAGCAGTTTATTGAAGTACTCCAATTTTATATGAATTGTTTTATGATTCATTTGGAAATAGATTAACAGCTAAAACTCTGATTTACAGGTCACATTTACTGAAATGCAGAATATGAGGAGAGAAAAGAGAATTTTCAATCACAATGTGGAGAATCTCAAGAGAGAATTGGAATCTATTAAAAATGACATTAAATCTTTGGAAAATAGTTTATATGCCATAAATCAAAAGAAGGGGGAAATATATGCTGCCATTCTTCAGCTTAAAAAGCAAAACTACACTTCTTAGTTAACAAACTATTTTTATGCTATGTAGTTCATTTTTATCAGTTCATGTGTCATTTTTTTTTTTGAATATTTGGTTATTGTAATGTTTGATATTGTTATTTTAAATTATTTTGTGTCCTTTAGTTGTACCTTATAATAAAAATAAAAAAATTTATTCACGCAAAATTAAGAAGGTATACTTTTATATTTGTTAAATTATATTCTTAAAAAATCTAGAATTTTACTATAATCATATGAATAGTGTTTAAAAAATATAGGGTAATCATTACTTGATTTAGTTTATAATTTTATTTTTTGCTCCTCCTTATACTAATACAAAATTCTCCATTTGGATTTTCCTAACATATTGGAAAAAGAATTCGAGTAACAAAGTAAAATAAAAATGAATTCATGTCTATATTTGAAAAGTAAATGAAAGTTTGAGAGTAAGAGAATGTTTTCTACAACTCTTCGATATTTTGATTGAGAAAAGAGATTGTGATGTATATAATTGTTTCTAAGTGAAAAGATGTTTGAATTACAAAATAAGTTATTCTCTAATTAGTTATTTTAAAATTAGTTAATCTCATTCTTATATGAGGTATAAATATGACAGTAGTTTCGAGATAATTTATTCCCAATTTAATATGAAAAGGATATTTTGGGTATCCGACAAAGGGGCGGGTTCGGGTTCGGGTTCGGGTTCGATAAATTCTGATCCGAGGGAAGTTGGCAAAGCTTTGTCCTGTTCTTTATATAAATAAAAGTTTCCGTCTGATTCAAAAGTAACAATGGCCATCACAGGAAGACCCTCCGATAATGGAAAATCAACAGAAGAAAGGGTATGTTTTCTTCTTTTTTTGGGTGAACAACCTAATAGTGTTTTGTATTTTTATAATCCTCGTGTTCGGGCCAGTTTTCGCTCACCAAACAACCTAATGTTTCTTTTTCTATATTCCTTCTTGCATTAAAGTATCTCTCATTAATTATGTAGGTTTCTTTTTATGGTAAAGGGTTTTTCTGTTACGGTAAACTTTTCCGGTGAATCATTAGGAGCACACTTGATGTAGATTTGAGCAATTTAAACCTTTTTCCGGCGAATCATTAGGAGCATACTTGATGTAGATTTGACCAATTTAAACCTTTTTCCGGTGAATCATTAGGAGCATACTTGATGTAGATTTGAGCAATTTAGGGATTCGAATTACAGCTAGAACAAAGGAAAAACTAAGAGAATAGAAAAAGCTATAGATTCTCATTCATATGGTAAAAATGGAGTCTTCCAGCATTACATATAGTCAGCCAATGCATCTAAAAAATGCAACTCTCCGTGGGATTAGATGTGCTAATTGTGTACTTACTATAACTTTCTACATTAAACATAAGGGACTAAAGAGTAATGCCGGAGTGGTGATAGCTAACTCATAACAACCCTCACTATACCATCGCACAAGCTGAAAGTACTAATCCTATCTGCAGTTCATAATCATGTGATTGCTGGGCACATCAATAACACCCCCTCAAGGATGAAATGCAGGAAATTGAACCTTCAGGGCGTTAACATCCTCCCAAGAAGACTGATCTTCTGGCCAATGTGCCCACTGAATGGGCAATTGAGCCACAACTTTATTTCCCTTTTGAATCATCTTACGATCCAATACATTAACAGGTTGAGGACAATAGGGACTGACCATGTTCACCACTGGTGGATGAGTGATTGTCTCAGGAATAGCGTGACTAGGATTGAGTAAAGAGACATGAATTGTGGGATGAATAAGCAAGTCAGGGGCAGAGACAATTTGTAAGCAACAGCTCCCACCTTCTGAATGATCATGCAAGAGCCATAATACTTTAATGAGAGCTTGCTTAAGTGTTGAGTGGACATAGTGACCTGCCAGTGAGGTTGCATTTTATAAGGAAAACCCAGTCACCTTCCTTGAATTAGCTGTCAGACCTCTCTTCTTATTAACTTGAGGCTACATTCTCTGCTGAGCTCTGGTGAGATGTAACTTAAGTGGCTGAAGCTTGAACTCCCTAGTGATCAAACTTCTGTCCACCTCAGGTAACTCTGAATCTCCAGCCATATAAGGCAAATGTAATCGTGGTGGTTGACCATAGAGTGCCTTAAAAGCAGTAGTTTGAGTGGATGTATGAAAGGTAGCGTTGTAACCACCACTCTGAAAATGATACGCTTAGCCCAATCAGAAGGTGAATTATTAGAGTAACATCTGAGATAAGTTTCCAAACATCTATTCACAACCTCAGTCTGTCCATCAGACTGAGGATGGTAGGCAATGAAAGTGTTCAAATTCACTCCTTGAATAGCAAACAACTCTTGCCACAACTTGCTAGTGAATATGAGATCCCTGTCACTGACTATATCTTCAGGCATCCCATGCAACTTGAAGATATTCTCCTTAATAGGACAACTAACTCAACAACTGAATAAGGATGGGAAATTGCCAAAAACTGAGCTTATTTAGTTAGTCTATCAACTATGACCCATATCGCAGATTTTTCTTTGAACTTGGGCAAACCTTCAATAAAATCCATACTAATACTTCCTCAAGCCAGAGCAGGTATATTCAAAAGCTGCAAAGAGACCAGGACAAGCTACTGAATCAGCCTTGCTTTTCTGACACACAACACCCTTTTGACATAAACCTCAACTTCCTTCCGACAGAACAATGCAATCACTCTTCAATTAATATGATCCATCCCAGAAATGACCTCCCATTAGTGAATCATGCCACAACTGATTATACGAACTGCTCATTATTTCGAATATAATGAACATCAAGCCGTTAGTATTATATATCATTTCATTAAGAATTTGGGGAACAGAGGTTCATTGCCTGGTACTTCACTACCTTGAAATCAAAACAATATATTATCTGATTAATTTCCCAACTCTTGCACTTTCAAAGAGCTAATCAAGTTGTAATTTCTATATTCAGTAGGAGTATATACAATGCTTCTGTTCTTTCATTAGAAAGAGTGCACTATTCCATTGTACAAGCTTTTCTGTAAATAGTGAATTCATATGTTGAAATTTGTGACGTCCGCATGAAATCAAGGCCTTTCCTCATATTATCCATCAGAAACTTGTAATTTTTTCAGGATTGTTTGCTTCATATTCTGTTAACCATAAGTCTGGATAATGCAATTCATTTGCACAAATTCTGCTTTAGGATACAGTGAACCCATCTATGCATGTCGGTACCCCTGTGACTAATAGTCCACAGGAACTTTTACAGGGATTCTGCAGTAGCCCAACAGCTGTTCAGATGTACCATATGCTTAATCAGTTTGATTTCGGTTGAAGTATGCCTCTTGGAATGAACTGTCCTCCATAGTCTGTACAACATACTCTATCAGGTAGCTCATAGGCAGAAACCAGGAAATAAGGTTGATACTTTGGATTGGTACTTTGGTAATCAATGACAGAACCACATAGTCGGTGGTCAGTTGAACATCCTTTGTCGGAGAATTATACGTGTCTGTAAAAATTTATGTATATATAGGTCAAAAATTACTTTTATACATAGTTATTTAAATCTTGAACACCTTTTGTGAAATTCCGGGCTTCGTCATTATTGCTAGTTGCTAGTTGGGAGCTGAGACTTGCATATCTAATTAGAATGGCGTTATAAGGTCCTAATAAAGAAAGGAAATGTATGGTTTATTAGAAATAGGTTCTTGATTAAAAATCTTTTTCTTTCTGATCTGTTATTGTGAAATGTAATCGAGTTAGAATGTGTTCCCACTTCCCACAGCTCTTTTATTGGAACAATGTCTTTTTTCCTTTTTAGGTGGTAGGAGTGTCCGAAGTTAAAAGTAATTTGGTTGCAGATGGAGTCCGGCTTGTGAAGAACTTAAATGGTAGTCTCATATCTTATCCTTGTTGAATTGTTTACTATTTGACATCATTTGCACATTGATCTGTAAGACTTAACTTCCATTTCAAACTATTTCTTTGTGAGTCAGCTTGTAGGGCCAAATTTCAGGATATTGATCAGAGAAAACGTGTAGCTGCTGCAGGAGATCTTTCTGGTATTGATGATTCTGAGGTATTTCCAATGTCCTATGGCAGTTGAACTCAATGTCTGTGTTTGTTATGTGGTTATAGACATCAGTGTAATCACAATTAACTTTTGATGTGGCGAAGGTTGTTGGATATCTCAATAACATGAAGGAGATTCATTACAAGAAGATCATATGGGAAAAAATGAATAAAGAGTTTGCTAAGGTATTGCCTTCTTCCATCTACTCTTCTACATAATAGTTTTAACTATAGAGAATTTTGTCTGAAGTGATTGACACTTCTCTTAAAGAGTAAATGCCTTTCTCCTTGTTCTAGTTCGTTTTATAAGATAGACAATAGAGTATCTTCTGTGTTTCTTGTGGTGTCCTGACATATCTGTTCATCCAGATGCATTATCCTCGTTATCTTGTTTCCTGGTGGTTGTCTTCCACCTACTTGTTTGATTAGACCTGTTCATATGTTAGATTCCTCTGTTAATGTCAAAGAATTTATATCCATAGCGAAGACTGGAAGTTTAAGAAATGGAATGCCGCTAAAGCCACTTTTAGCAAGCTGTAGATAATAATATATGTTCATTGCTGCTGATCTCTCTCTCCCTCTCCCTCTCCCTATCCGAGTGGAAGATAGTTGAAAGGTGCTTTAGTAGCCTAAACTTAGGTTGCTGACAGTTAATTCATATGCAGTGATGCCCTGTTTTGATCCATGACTTCACTGTCTCCTCGCCATTTTTCATTAGACAAACAGAAATTCACGACATAGGAATCGGCATCTAATGAACTTTTAGTGGTTCCAGAGTAAATGAAAGAAAAAGAAAATGGAATGGCATTGTAATGCAATCTTTCATATGCAGAGATGCAATTTCTGATCAACAACTTCACTCTCTCCTCTCCATTTTTCATTAGATAAATAGAAGTACCTTAGTCTCTGTCTTCTTAAATGTACGACTCCTCTATTGATCTACTAATGACCCATCTATTTGAAGTTGTAACTGTTCAACTTGCTTCTTTCTCAGGGTGATGATAAACTACATGCAAAGAAAAGAAAACGGGAAATTGGACATAAAAAGGACGTCCATGCTAAGAAATCTGCTAAAACAACGGAAAAAGTAGAGAACAAGGTGCGCATATACAAGCTAAACATCCTTTTTGCTCATTCTGTATATTTTAGATGGTAGAATGTGCTGGTTATACTAAAATATAATTCAAATATTTGCAGAGAACAAGTTCGAAAATAAATTACAATGCTTTGCAGAAGCTGACTGATGAATTGGTACACCTTTCTACTGCTCTCTCCTTGTGCTTTAGCTATGGATGTCCATCGATGTGTGCTTAATGCACCTATTGTTTGTCATAGGATCTGTAAAACAGTTCCAAAAGGAAAAAAAAAGGGGCTAATTTCATTTCAGCCATTTCACGAGCAAATTTTTTTGCATTTGACATTGTTCTTTGAATTGTGTTGCAGAAGCAAGTTCCTGTAGAGGCAGAGCTAGGAGGACTGGAACCTAAGGCCTGTGCAAATGGTGATTCAGCTGAAAACCTGAAAATTGGGTTCCATGAACTTGAACAGGAGAATGAAGAATATGGTGAAGATGATGACTCGTTTAGAGACAATGATGATGATTCATATTGTGGATATGGAACTGGATACTATAACAATAGTGAAGATTTTGAGGCTGATTATTGAATCGTAAAATTTATAGAAGATATCTTTTTGTTATTTTTACTGAAAGCTGTAGGATGCAAAGAAACAATAGAGTAGAAGGGTTAAACAATTGAATGAGCCTTTTAGTTTCGTTGGGGTTAGAAATGCAGCAATGACTTACATTTTACTCTACTCTTGAGGTGAAATCCAAAAATTGCTCCTCTCCACTTTGTGCAAGTGCTTTGTTATGTTCATATAGTGAAGTGATTAGTTTTCCCTCATAAAAATCCAGAAATAGTGATAGTTTGAAGCCTCTAATTATCAGCATAGTGATAGTTTGGATAGTTACCAAATGTAGCGAGTTTCTGAAATTATATAACAATTCGATTTTTATCAGTGATACAACAACGATAAAAAGTGAAGTTCAAAAACTGTTATATAATTGATGTAGGGCAAATTTCAAAATCTCTCCTAGAGACTCATCAAAGTATTAAAATGAACTCAAGAAAAAGGAATGTGAGACAATATTAAAAAATTCCTATAGAGACTCATCAAAGTAGTAAAATGAACTCATGAAAAAGGAAAGAGAAATAATATTAAAAGAATTGTGATTCGCCAGAAGCATCATACTGAACTGAAAGACCTCGAAATCATTCAGGTTATACAAAATAAGTTATGAGCTACTCTAGAATTTCAGCCATCTCTTTTCCTTTTCCTTGCTATGAACTGCATTTGATGCAGAGGCATGAGCAGCTTCGGCAGTGGCTATAGCTTTACGAGTTTCATTTAGCTTCCTCATAGCAGCTTCATAAACAGGCTTCTCATTTCTGTTGCGTTGCACCATTTCTTCCAGTTTCTGAGCCTGTATCCTCAACCCTTTTATCTCATCATCATATGCAACCAGAGCCCTCCTATCTTCTTTCTTCTCTTCCCCTTTTGCCTTACTTCGCCGCCTATTTCCTGTGCTGTTGTTCATGGTTTCTTCATGCACTGCAAGCTGAGTATTGATAAGACTAAACACATCTGGTCTTGATTCCTCTACTTCTTTTGCAGCCCGAGCAGCTGCTGCAAATTTCTTCTCACGTTTCCTCTTACCACCCCTACTTCTTTTCTTATGTTTTTTGTCTTCATGCTCAGCTCTCTGGTTTTTAATGGCATGGTCAAGAGATTGTTTTGGTGGAAGAACTTTCACAGGAATAGGATTCACCATTCCCTGTCCAGATGCACCTAACCCCATTCCTTCACGGTAACCCATGTTTGCCATCATCCTGGAAGCTATGCCACGTGTGTGATTCTCCCACTTAGCAAAAAGTGTTGTTTCTGTCTGGACACCACGCTGCAGGGATGTGCTTTCAACAAATCCTAACCCTTCTGGACTATCTTCTTCATAGTCACTAGAATCAGATTCTTCTGAACCCGAGTAACTCTCTTCTTCATCACTTGCCTCTGCAAGTTCAGACAGTTCAATGTTTTCAGCTCCAAGCGTAGCAGAACTTCCATCATCACGGAAAACAATGTGCCCCAAATTAAGCTTTTCATCCCAAGACCCAAGTTCAGCTTTTTTCCAAAGTCCAGCTTTGCTATCTGAGCGAGCCCAGATGCAGGAACCTGCAAGTGATGAATCCCATTTCATAGGGATATACTTCTTTAACGAGGATATTGGAATGTCGATACCTGAAATAACATAAAATTAGACATCTATTGAGTGTTAAGAGGCTTGAACTAACTACAAAAACGCCATACATTATCCCACACTGATATATCCAGCAGTAGATCAGCAGTTCAATGTTTATAACAGCCACCTAAAAAAAAGAGCAAAGAAAAAATCGACCAATCGAATCCCGTATATTTTCCATGCTCATAGGAGTGCACTATGTTTCCGCTATACAAATATGATTTTTTTTTTGGGCATGTCTAATAATATTCATCCTTGTTCCTTTTTTGGCATTTTTCATTTCCGGAATATTAGCCCCCCGATTAGCATTAGCAGACTGCAGTCAACAGTGCTTAAAAACTGCAAACCGTTCAATCCGTTGCATTACAATGCAGATCATTCAAGTGTAGCAAGGGTTACAAGAGTCAATTTATCAGTCAACTTCTGCACCAGTACAGACAACTTGACAATTATTTCTCTTTTCAAGGGAAAGATCTTTAGCTTACACAGTTAACTACTTTTATTTCAAATGAAACAAATATAATTTTTTTTTGACTACAGGATGAAAGGGAAAGCAAAGTCTGATTTCTCTCATATTTTCTCCACCAGGGATAGACACAAAGAAAGATGTGAATGTCAAACCAATTCTAAGATCTCAGTCCAGATTCTGTTCATTCCAACATACCATGTGATAAGCGGCAACTACTACCAAATCGACATCGCTGCTGTAGAAAGAACTGGCACATCTGCACCAGCGTGATCTATCATTAGCAAGTGATAAGACTAGAATCTAAGCATTCTGTGACTAGGGAAACCACAAGAAGATTCAAGAAGCAAGGACTGCATAATCTGAGAGAAGAGATATAAAAACTACTTCACTGTTTTTCAAGCAGAAAGGGAGGTGTGCTAAGATTTACCTATGAACACAAAACATACCAAAGATCAACATGAGACAAGAGTGCATCAAATTTGTAGAACGGAAATAAGCTGCTAGGACCAGCACGGCAGTTGTTGTCCAAACTATGTGGGTATATGAAAGACAGTGGAGACGAACTTTCTTAATTAGACTGATTAACAAAAACCAAACTAGCATTAGGTTCCACAATTTTTGGTACTATGATAGATGGAAAATATGCTTACAAAAAGTGAAAAGCTAAATTAATCTTTTGTTCCGATCAATGAACTGCACTAATCATGTAAAAATAACTATGAAGATTGTCATCAGTTCATCAATCTATGCACGTGTTTTCCGAACACTCAGTTTCAGTACCTACGAGTGTATCATTGATTTCTGTGCCACAGTCCAACTTGTATTCCTCACAAGACAAGCAAAAGCTCTTATAAATGACTCTGTCCTTTCAACAATTTTCATATCTATACTTGATAATGGCAATCGGGGAAGACAAAATTATTCCTTCCAATAACCTTTTTTAATGGAAGGGCGACATAGTGAAAAGTGAAGTTGATGTTAGTTTGATGTCTTCAGAGAACAGTTCGGTGGTCAGAAATAGGGAGGATGCTGCATCTCATCAAATCTGTAAATGTTCATCAAAGTTCCCTTGCTCTGTATTCTGAATTATCTAAATTCTTAGACCTCATCTTCATTATTTTAAACCTTTTTTTTTTTGAAATTGCACTATTTAAAACTTTTTAGTTTTTTTTTCTTTCTGTATCCAGTTGGGTGAGAGGTTATCACTGGTATGAGGTTTGTGGCATCCAATCTGCTTGCACAAGGTTTGATCCCCACACAGAATGTTACAAGCAAAAGCCCAAAAGAGAGAGAACCACAAAATATTATGTGAAAGATACCACTGTGAACAAGAGGGTGAACCACAATTTGGCCTTCCTATGGCAAAAATTTGGTATAAAAGAACTAAATATGGTTTGGTTGATACAGAATACATGAGCTTGGAGGGTAAGTTCGAGCACAACAATTACAAATGTTGCTAAAGAATGCAAACAAACTACTGAAGCATCATTAAGAAAAGGTACACACCAAATGGTCTAGACAATGCAGGATATATGGAATATAGAATCAAGCTTTATGAAGTCCTAAGAGGAAACCCTATCCTTTATCAAAGTACAGAAAATATAATTAAAATGATGCAACAAAAACACCAACAACGAAAAAGAGAGATCAACTTACAAGCAGTCTTACTGAGAATAAGAAAAGTCGGTACAGAGACATGCAAAAGAGAACAGAGGGTACTCACCACCATGTTTTCAGACGTTGGAGTGCGGAAACAAACTTTTGCAAAATGAGAACCCTCCAACCCCACGATTAGACCATTATACCACCTTCCATCATTATTGCGAAATCTACATTTTGATCCAACAGCATACTCTTCATCCACTAGTGGTTCTGCTTCAATCTCTGTTGGATCAAGAGGCTCCACCTCAACCTCAGCAGTTTGCTCCTTGAAACCATGTAAAGAAGCATCAACCTCTAGCAACAACCTTGCACGTTTTAGGTGAAGAAGGCCTTCCTCAGTGTCTTTTATAGACTGAACAAGCTCTTCGCGAACCTGTTTCCATAAAGATAGCAATTTCAATTATCTCCTTTCACTTTAACACAGAAAAGTACAAACCTCTATGTTATCCCAGAAAGTTAAATTTCACAATTAGATAGTCATTTTTCCTATTAAATTGAATGATGATTGTTGACATTCAACTTCTCATAACTTGCATACAGTGTTATCAAAGGCTCATTTAACTCACCCTTAAGCTCAAAACACTATGAATTTTGCACCTTTTTAAACTAAAGCCCATAGGTTAATTCCACTATGGAGCACATTTTAGAGCTTTTTGGCTTCAACAACACTGGCATAAGTTGAAAAATATATAGTTGTTGTGCCATTCCACCCAAAACCATATCTCTAATTAAAACTTCTTTCTTCGTTTAAGGATTCAACACAATTTCATAGGAGGTTATAAAATGAATAAAAAAAAAGAAAAAAAATGGGGGAGAAAACCCTAGGTTGTGGGAACATACCGAGAGGAGTTCGGGATCGGAAGGATCAGAAGATAGGGCTTCAGTTAGAGAATGGAGAGCGTCTTTCTGCTCATCCAATTGAATTTCCAGCTGCTCTTCCAGTGCTTTCTCTTCCTCGTCCGCCATTTCGCCGGAATACAGCTACCTCCTCCACGGCGAGGCCGTTTGATTATCAGTTACGATTACGGAAGAAGAAAATAATTGACCCTAAATTTTCATTAAATAAAAATGTTTCTAGTAACATCGTTGCTTTGTTGCAACAATAATCACAATTTTTTTTTTAATTAAAAGAACTACAATAATTATTTAACCACTTTCTATAATATTTATATTTAATAATTTTGATACAATAAAATAATTTTTTTGTGATCATCTATAAAATTAACCCTCAAATTGAATAATTTGATCTCTGTGTTTTTAGTATACTTCAATATTGTTTTTTTAACTAATGAACTTGACCGTGCTTCGCGCAGTAACAAAACACATCATTTTAAAACAATAACAATAATTCTAATATAAATTAATTTTCATAAAATATAAATTTCTTTATATGATGTTTCAAGAAAACATTAGAACTAACTGTTTGAAACTTGCTATATAATGAATTTAAATTTTGTGCACGGTTAGTATATAAGATTTTCTACACCATCAAGTAATTTTTAAGATAAACATGATAACTTAATTAATAAAATATTTTTTTGAATATAATTATAATTATGATAAAATATACCAAATGAAAGTTGAGTCCCCTTTCTTCTCTAACTAAGATTAATTCATAGTTATCTACTTAATTAGCCAAGTTTATTTGGTTTTCTAAATGTGATTTTTTTTTGTTCTATCTCTTTATCTTCTTGTTCTATTTTTTAGTTTTGGGTCTTCTTTCGTTGTATTGATCTTTCAATTATTTTCGGTTAAATCATATTTTGAAGTTGTTCGTGAATTTTCTTTCGTAATATTGCAGAATTTTTTTTTATGCTTACTTTATATATAAATAAAAATTATTATATAATATTATTTATTGCATGATAAATGAGGATTAAATCCCATTCCTACGAGTTGATTTTGAGGTTACATATAATATTCAATTAACCAATCAATCAACTAAGCCCCAACCCTAAGTCAGAGATTAAATACAAAAATGGGAAAAAGCACCCAAATATGATAAAAAATATGATCATAATTTAAAACAGCTGACTCCATTTGCAACATCTGCTTAATATGTAAGTTTTAGTGGCACTGCAAAGTTTAACCACTGCAGGTTCTGTGAATCAAGATCATACGCCTCCTCCTTGAAGTAAGTGTTGTCTGTTATGTTGCAGAACTCTTCGACTTGAGGTGCACAGATCTCCTCATATTTTCTGCAATAAAACATTTCCCATATTAATGTCTTAGAGCATTTTCTTTCATATATGCTTGAAATATTTGAGGAAACAAGAATATGATAAGCACTCAAGGAAAAATTTGTAAAGATTATGGCGAAAACATATATGCAGTAGTGGGTCAAAAGGTAGTTTCTTACTATGCGATCATCCTACAAGCTACTCCAAGCAACTGTAGTCGTTGTCTGTCCATCAAATTGCCCGAAAGATATCGATCAATAGTTAATTGTCAAATGCAGTGTGGCTGGGATAAGCCTGTACTCCTTGGCAACCTATACCATCAAATAAGTTCTGTATCAAACTGACGAATTTCTGAGCTCATCCACATTAATTAAGTCGTAAGTTGGGCACACTGACATTTCATCAGGGACACAGCTTTAGAGAAGAAAGATATTAGAAGTTTACCTCAACAAGCCAGTTAATTAAGATATCACGCATGCCAGGATTGATGTCTTTCTGTACTTTCGCCTTGAAATCTGTGGAAGGCCTTTTCTTTGCCTAGTACAATGAACAAAGTTAACATTAAATCATATTCGACAACTGGCAGCTAATGTTAGTAAAACTGCAATTCAGTTAAAGTTAGCAGCAACATCCAATTCAAAGAGCCAAAGAGCTGAAAAGAGATAAGAGGGTAAACATTTTTATACCTCAGAGGCTCTCAAGTGTTGTATGTGTCACAGGCCATTGTAGCGCATAACTGTGCGTCAACAAGATTGTTATCAATATTGACAATTTTAGCCCCTGATTCAAGTCCACAAGTGCATCTCCCTTGCATATATCTGCTACAGGAACAAGGACTACTCTTTGCTGAAAAAATCAAAACCTGTTGCTTTGACATGTTCTGAGATGTAGAGGGTGCTTCACGCCTTCTTCTCAATGGAATCAACTGCAGCCGATTCATGGTCATCTATGTATTCGACCTCCGGACTTCTCACTATATCAAAAGTTGACATAGATTCATCCATGGAGACTAATGATCCATCTGAGTGAGATGGAGAAATGTCCATGCTGCAAGTGGAAGAAAGAGGAATGGCAGTGATCTTAGGAACAATAGTTTGAATAGAAACAGGTTTGTTGTTTGATCTGATAGAGGAGGATGCTGGCAGAACAACAGTCCCTGAGGAAACTGTATTACTGTTGCAAGTTTAGAAATTCTTCTTAATGCTTACAGTTTTGGATGTACATGGTACCTTCCAAAGCCAAAAATGATTACAAGTTAATCACAAC
Organism: Solanum raphanifolium; assembly: GCA_036250405.1. NCBI lineage: Eukaryota > Viridiplantae > Streptophyta > Magnoliopsida > Solanales > Solanaceae > Solanum > Solanum raphanifolium. The sequence continues at coordinate 4,420 of JAJOOE010006252.1, read as the reverse complement.
TTCAGATACGAGAAACAATCTTTTTTTCAATTTACTCTCATTGCAAAACAACTTATAAAATAAAACATTAGAACTTTCTTCAAATGTTCAAAATGCAAAGTGGACAGATAAACAAAAAGCAGAAATTGGAGGAAGATGTTTCAAATTTTCCATTCATAGTACTCTTTAACCATTAAAAGAATACTTAGACATAATCACAAACAGTGAAGAATTTAACTTCCAAATATCAAAATCTCGAAAAAAAAAAAAAAAAATCCCGCAAATCCCCTCCTATCAAAAACCCTCAAATCACTCCACTTTGTTTTCTCAAATTTAATTTTTACCCAGAACCCACCTACATTTCCCCTGCATACACAAATTTATACAAGAAACCCATAACCAACACAAACAAAAAAGTAATTCATTGAACCAGTAATCAAAAAATACACAAAAAAGAAGAAGATAAAACCCAATACTCCAATTATTTTCCTACAATAATAAAAAGTACACATAATAAACAGAGACCAAAAACAGAGAAACACTCACAAGTTTGGAGGAATGAGAAATCGAGTATACGAGCAGAGACCGTTGTATGATTCGAGATATTAGAAAGTTCCCACCGTTTCTTGGCCGCTCCAACATTCAATTCTCCGATGAATCGCAGTCATTGCTTTTCTCTTCGCCACCGCACTCGAAACGATAAAAAATTTAAACCCTTATCAAGAAGAAGAAGAAGAAGGAGGAGGATGAGGAGGAGGAGGAAGAAGAAGAGGAAGAGGAGGAGGAGGAGGAGAAGAGGAAGAAGAAGAAGAAGTCGTTGCTTGAAATAGACGTTAGGAGCGGACAAGGGTTTGAATTAATAGATGGAATGCCTTTTGTGAATGAATTTCACAAGACGTTTTTCAAGACTTTTTTCTAACTTATAAATAGATGGAATAATATATTACTATGTTAATTTGTCTTATGTTCAAATCTACCCTTCACAATTTTATTTTTTATAAATAGTTGATTTACATTTTTTTGAGATTTATTTCTCTTAGAATAATTTTTTAAAAATGAAATTGTATGTTTCTCCATCATCTATATTTTATTCTTGGAGTTAATTTCTATCAATTGCATATTAAAATTACTTTTATTTCATAAAATGTCAATTGAGAGAGAAGAAAGTCTATGACGTATTTAATATTTTTTTGAGAAAAATAAAATTAGTTGAATGATATTTTTATTCTAAAAGAAACACAAGTAATTTTTATAGACAATTTTAGAAATATGAGTGAGCATCTATATAAATAACTCTTTAATTGAAAAACAAAACTTATTTTCTCGAATAGAACTATAGAAGTAATTCTCCATTAGTCTCAACATATATGATAATACTTTAATGTCAAAAGCGAAAGAGCCAAACTTGGATACAAAATCAAAGTGGTTGGCGGATTCTTGAGTCAAAGAGGAAGGTTGTATCATTCTTGAAATTTGGGAGATAACGATATGTCAAAATCAGTGCTTGGGAATTGTTTCTCTCTTCTGTGGGTTTTTTCCTATGAAATTTATATATAACCTGAAAAGTTGGCAACTGAGTGCTTGGTGAGAAATGTAATATCCTGATAATTTCTCTTTAGATAGAGTAAAGAAAGCGACAAATTTATATGCTAATTTTGATTATGTGAATTCATGATCTCTAGTAAAATTAAATATTTTATATAATTAGTAAATTATATGCTAATCAAGGCTTAAGCCTAAATGATGTCGTTTACTTGTCTCAATATACTAAAGCAATAAGATAGAATTTAATTATTTTTATAAAGTAATATTTTTGTTCATCTTTACTCGTTCATGTTTGACTTGGCATACTCCTTAACAAATAATAATAGAATGATTATTTACTATATTACCCATACTTATTATATGTAATCTAAAAATTGAAAATAAATAATATTTAGCGATAAGAAAATAGTAAATTATATTTTTTAAATTGAATAAGTAGAAATACGCACATATTTTTGATACAGTAAACAAGTAAAAATGAATATAGAAAATACAATATTGAACATTCTTCACTTTTGAAAAAAAATAAAAAAGTCATGTTCACCCGTTTCGAAAACATATGCAATGACAAAATTAATTTTTAGCCGTCGATTTAAATGGAGATTCATGTTCCATATTACACTATGGACATAACTATTTATCAATTAAGCAACTTTTAACGTCCTCTCACACCCGCCAAAACACACAACTCTGTAAATTCTTATAAGATCACTGAAAAACCAAATCTAGCTCATTGATTAAGACCAAAACACACACCTCTGTAAATTCTTATGAGATCACACAAAAACCAAATCTAGCTCACTGATTAAGACGGTGATGGCGTAAATACATTTCATGCTTCTAATATTCTAATCCAATTAATCGTGCAGATCTTTGGGGTTGTTTTTTTAATAATCGTTACATTTCTTCATATTGGTTTTATACTAGTAACCTATTTATGGATAAAGACATCTCCTCTGGTGCATAGGAAAAACAGATTGATAACTTCCGCTACCATAATAACTCTTTTGACATTTACCAAAAATCAAGTTACATGTTATAAGTTATAACACAAACCTCAAACAAACAACAGGAAATGAGATCACTTTTAAGAAGTCAATAATGAACATTATCAGAATCTTGAAGAGATGAGAAAGGGACAAAATAAAAGATGCCCCTCACATTGTTAAGTTACTGTACATTCATAAGGCTCCTTCTAAAGGCCTTAAAAGGAGAACTAATGTTGGTTCCATCTTTATAAGAACTCTCGCAAGTTAACAACTTTCTATCTCGAAATCCAAATTTTGAGTCATATTATCATATAATTTCCAGTATCATCCCTCTAACGGGAATGCCTTGGTGGGTGGAGAGTCCCCTAGACTTACCATCATACTTCACGGCCCCCGAATACTATTACCTGGCTGGACAGAATAATGCAGAAGACATATCCAAGTCCAGCGCACAAACATTGAAGTTCTAGCAGCAACCAGTTATCGGAACAAATGTGTCTGCTCGCAGTGACATTGGCTGGCAGCTAACATCTTCACAACTCTTGTGGTAGAGCATCTTCTGTACATAGTATATCAGATAGCACTGTGAGGCCCTAACAACTTCTTCGTCGACTTCAATTATCCAGGCATCATCACATTTGTACCATTGGTTTCTCAAATGCAAATATGTCACATAGTGACCAGATTCTAACGTTCCTGAATGTGTGACCACTGCAAAAATTTCAAATTCTGTAGAAACATCTGATTCATCACCGTCAAACGAAAAGATTCTGTTCCCGTATCTTTTTCTTACAATTGAAGATGATAAATATGGTTTCATGTCCAAAGAGAAAGGAAATTGCACGCGGCGATTGATCTTTCTAGACATTTTTCTGGTGGGAGAATGTTCAAATCGCTTAATATGAAAGCAGAGCACAAGAGGGAGCTTTTTGATGGACATTTGTTTCAAAGCATCTTGCTTTTCGTGACAATTTTCACAGTACAGTTTCTGATCGGATCCCAATTTTTCTGGTCTTGTGAAGAGGTCCAAGCAACCTACAAGAGATTCATTTGGCTTACTGGACTTGCTAGCAAAATCCTTTCGGCTGGAGTTGCACGCACTCAAGTCAAGAGAAATGTCCATACAAGGATCATGAGTTGTGGAAGTGAAACCGCATGATGCACATGTGACATCAGATCTCAAGAGCCCGTAGAAAGCCCTATGAGCAATACACTGGCAATCTCTATCATCTGTTTAAGAAATGTTTCTTTGTAAGAGACAACAAAGAAGAGGAAGCCACAAAACTCTTGAGTTATCAAGGTCTTAATACATGAATCACCCTTTCTCTTATCAATGAAATTGATCCCAAATGAAAGTACAGGCCGAAATTTTGAAATCGGAAATCGAGCATCTACATAAACAAGATCTGTACTATATCTACTCACTGTGTTGTATTTCAGACACAAAGAGATGAGCCATTATCTAAGTACCAGACCCCAGAAGATAGTAGTATAAGAGCCATTCTCATCAAAATATACCTTTGATTGCCAAACTTGCTTTCCCCTCTTTGTCATGGATCTTGTCTAGCATTGAAATGAAGAACTCATGAGCATCCTGCTGCTCGTAGGTAGCATGATTTTCTGAATGCTGCCACCAACTGCAAACATAGACAACAATTCAATCAAAAAGAATCACTACACTTCATAGGTCTTCAACTGTCAACTCCAACCAATGTTATTTCCACGTATAAGCATCCAATCTAAGCTGACAAATGATTGATATCTTACTGGATATAGCAACTTAGAGAAAATCTCAATAGACTTATTTAGCATTATAAGAGACTTGTTACTTGCATATTGTTCGGTTTTAAAGGAAATGCATCAAATCTTGGTTATCCAAAAACTCTATGAAGAGTATGAACATATGG
>JAJOOE010006251.1:0-17283 GCA_036250405.1 Solanum raphanifolium | reverse complement strand
TGTGCAAGAGAAGTCCCATACCCTCCCTTACACTATGTAGAAACCCTTAAGAAAGCCCTAGTAAGAGTTCACACCTTTCATACCTTAATTTACTTTTATATTAGGAAAATATTGCAATAACCGACATAGACCATGAGAGCTACATGGAATCCGGTGTTCTACTCCCACACCGAAAAGAGAGGGTTAACACTTGCCTAAGGTGTAACCATTCATACATAGCTATCTAGGTGGATCCATTAAGCTAGAGTCATATGTGGGCACATAGTTAAGGGTCATGGAGATTGCTTCTAGAAACCCTAACTTACTAAATGTGGGGGTTTTCATCTCATGAGACAACATATACCGTGGGTAATCCGGACTTGCTAAACGTGAGGAACCCCATGTGGGGAGCCGGACTTACTAAACGTGAGACCCCCATCTCATTTACATGCCCTTTCGGTGCTAAGCATCTAATTCCCTTTGTAATCATATTTAGTCATCACATAAGTTCACATTAGCCTTTACTAGACTCTTATGTAGACATCTTACCATAATAGCTCATATGTGTTCGTAAGTGACTAACAATCCTTTCACCTTAGAAACACTTAGCAAGTGAGTAAACCTTTCACTTTACATTACATTATAATCATGAGAACTACCTTTCAATCATATAACAATCATACCATAACATACATACATACATACATACATACTTCATAGGTAATTCAAGTGTAGAGGGTTAAGGATGAGGAAACTAGGTCATTAACACCACAACAACACATTAGGTATAGCATCATTACAATCTAAGTAATTCACCTTTCATCAAGAACTTTCATCATGTGAGAATGACCTTTCACATTATCATACCATGCATAACATAGACTAGTTTAGAGTACAATAGAGGAAACCTTTCAAGAGACTCACATTCATTACATTAGCAATAGCTTCATTCATTCCTTCATGTGTGTGTACATGTGTGAGAAAGCCTTTCACATAAAACACCTTTGCTCATAGCATGTTCATATTGTGTTAACAAGAATTACCTTCAATTCAACATAACAACAATAATACCAACATCTCACAACATTCATACTTGCATTGCATCTCATCATAACATGCTCAATTACCAACTAGGGTTAGAGGGAAAAGGTAACCATCATCCAACTTCATCATACATGAATTAAGCAAGTACATACAACAATACATAAAGAATCACATTGATATCATCTCCTCATAGCCTTGAAGGCCCCATTCAAGACTTAACCCTAATTCCATAGTAATCATACATAATTTAGGGTAATATCATCATACAAACATGAATTACATAACATCACATTGAATTCATAGCCTTCAATTAATATCTAACACAAACTAGGGTTAGAATTGGAGAAAGACGGGGAAACATGGGTCTCATGGGGGATTCTTCAAAAATCACCAACACTACATGAATTCATCCATAATTGTTCATATATCATCAATCAAAATCAGCTTATAATAACAATTCAACATTTAGAAAGAAGACCCACGTTTTTGGATTGAAATCTACAATTTTAGGGACTTTGAAAACCATCTTTGGAAGGACCTCTTGGGGAAAGGGATCCCAAGAGTGAAGAGCAACCATACCTTAGTTAAACCCTATGAATTTCGTGTGAAAAGCTTCCATCTTCAAGGCCTAGTTGATCTCCTTCTTTGTTCTTCAATGGAGGAACTTATAGAGAGAGAAATATTTGAGAACGAGGGAATTGGGTTTAATTTGGGTCTTTAAATTATAATGGGTTAATGACTTAGTTTAGGGTCTTATTAACTATTTATAGGGGGTTATTTAACCACTTAACCGACCCCCTAGGCCCTTAATTAATCAACTAACTTAATTCCCAAACCCCCAACTTAAAGCTAAAAGTCACAAAACTGGCAGCATCTACGGACCCCAACCTACGGACCGTCGTTTGATCTACCGTCCATAGTTTGGGTCCGTCGATTGGACCTGGGACTGACAGTGCTTCACTATTTTGGCCATAACTTTTTACTCCGAGATCGGAATTGGGCAAACTCGGTGGCGTTGGAAAGAGGACTCAAAGACCTTTCATTGGCTAGTAGTGGCCCACCTAATTCATTTTGAGCTATGAGATATGACCATTTAAAGTTGACCCTCACTCCTAACTTAAAACTAAAAACTCTTTTTAGGGGACTGTTTTGAGGGTCTTGGTTCTAAATGATTTCATGACTTAGCTTAAGGTCTTGCTAGTCTATTAAGGTGATTAATCAACTAACTAACCAACCCCATAAGAACTTAATTAATTAACCAACTTAACTCCAAATCACCAACCTACAACTAAAGGGCTGGAAATTGGCAGCACCTACGGCCACCCACCTACGGACCGTCGGTGGAGTTACAGCCCGTGATGTGCTCTCGTCATTTGGTTCAGAGAGGGGGATTGGGGAGTTCTTGGTGGGGAGACTAAGTCTCAACCCACGAGACCTACCTACGGGGCGTAGGTCAAGTGACGGCCCGTCACTGCCCTTCGTAGGTCAAGCTGTTTTTGATAGCTTTTGGCCAAAGGTTGGGTCCTCCTCAAGGACCCCTTGGGTGGTCCTTGGGGGGTCATACCCGGTCGTTTGGACCCTAAACATGTCCATATGTAATTAAGAGTCACTTCTATGGGTTTTAGACCTCAAACAACACATCAAACACCACAACAAGACACTAGCACCCACACTAGCACCAAAGACTAGTTTCCGGACGTCATGGTCGTTTCTTGACGTTTGACCTCTAAAGTCACCAAACTAACTTCAATAGCCATTTTTCATCATTTAAACATGTTTCCAACCATAAACTAACATGTGAGGCTCTAGGTCAACCTACTAGATTCAGCCAAGCCTTAGCTAGGTCTTACTAGTTTCGTATGGGGCGTTACATTTTCATAATGATTCTTAAACTTGGTAAAGTGCATGTTTTTCAACTAAAATGTCCTTTTTAGCATGTTTCAAGGTTTTTATGCATGACTATCATACTTGGTGCATTTTTATACTAACCCATATTTCTCCACATTTTTTCACAGAGTGTAGGTTCCGGTGTTTGAGGTGATCTTCCTTTGATACAGGTTTGGATTCGACTATTTTACCTTGCTTGTGGTGAGTCCTCATAGATCCGAGGACGAGTGATATCTTGTAGTTCCTTTCTTTCATTGTATTAGACTTTTGGGGCTTTATTTTAAGGGTTGTGACCCTATTTGATACTTCGATTGTAATAGATGGTTAATGGAGACAAGTCTAGACTTCTGCTTTGTTTTTATAACAACTTCTTAAGACTTGAAAATGCCTTTTTACTCTTATTGTTCTAATGCTTTATGTTATGATATGCTAAGTGGCTTACATGGTGCCTTTAGGGGTATTATGTGCCTTGTTACGTCTAGGGGGTACCCTTGGGTCGTGACAAATCATGAACATCAAATTCAACATCTCTTCTTCTAACATCGGCATATGACTTTTGTCGACTTTGGGTTGTTCTCAACCTTTCTCTAATGAGTCAAACTTTCTCTATAGCCTCATGAACTAACTCGGGTCCTATGAAGGCAACTTCACCTACCTCAAACCAACCTATAGGAGATCTACACCTACTACTATAAAGAGGCTCAAATGGAGCCACATCAATACTTGAGTGATAGCTATTATTATAAGAAAACTCAATCAATGGTAAGTGATCATCCCAATTTCCCTTGAAATCGATGACACATGCTCTTAACATATCATCCAAAGTTTGGATAGTACGCTTTGCTTGCCCATCGGTTATGGATGAAAAGTCGTGCTAAGCTTAACTTTAGTGCCAATACCCTTTTGGAAAGATTTCCAAAACTGAGAAGTAAACTAAGTACCTCGGTCGGAGATAATGGACAAGGGCACTCCATGCAACCTTATCATTTCCCTCAAATACAACTTAACATAATCTTCCGCTGAATAAGGAACCTTGACGGGAATGAAATGAGCCGATTTCATCATTCGGTCTACTATAACCCAAATCAAATCATGTTGTCGCCGAGTGCATGATAACCCTACTATGAAGTCCATATTCAAGTCTTCCCACTTTCAAGTACGAATGCTAATTTCTTGGGACAAACCTCCCAATTTCTGATGCTCAACTTTCACTTGTTGGCAATCAGGACACTTAGCCACAAATCCCGTAATATCCTTTTTCATACCATTCCACCAATAGATCTCCCGCAAATCACGATACATCTTGGTGGTTCTCGGGTGAATGGAATATCGAGAACAATGGGCTTTTATCAAGATTGTTCCCTTAAGTCATCTAAATTCGGAATGTATAAACGACCTTGATATCTAAGCACACTATCTCCCCCTTGGGAGAAAGCCTCTACGGACTTTTTAAGCACTTCTTCTTTCAATTCTACTAAGGTCGGATCAAGACATTGCTTAGCTTTCACATCTGTCACAAAAGATGATTCTGACCCATTATGAACCACAAAACCACCCTTGGTAAAGTCTACTAACTGAACACTCAATCGGGCCAATCTATGAACATCTCGAATCAACTATTTTCTATCATCATCAATATGAGCAACACTACCCATAGATAACTGAATAAGAGCATCCGCTACTACATTCGCCTTATCGAGGTGATAGAGAACACTCATATCATAATTTTTCAATAACTTAAGACACCTTCTTTGGCGAAGATTCAAATTCTTTTGATTGAACACATATTGCAAACTCTTCTGGTCGGTGAAAACATCAACATGAACACCATACAATAATGCCTCCAAATCATTAAGAAAAAAACGATTGTCGCTAATTCAAGGTCATGGGTAGGATAATTCTTCTCATGGATCTTAAGTTGCCTTGAAGCATAGGCAATAACTTTACCATTCTGCATAAGCACACATCCCAACACAATTCTAGAGGCATCATAATACACTACAAAACCATATATACCTTTCGGTAAAGTCAACACCGAAGCAAAAGTAAGTCTATCTTTCAACTCTTGAAAACTCTTTTCACAAGCTTCTGACCATATGAACTTGGCCTTATTTTGAGTCAATGCTGTCAATGGAGAGGCAATCGTACAAAACCCCTCAACAAACCTTCTATAATAACCAGCCAAACCGAAGAAGCTTCTAATATCCATAGGTGATAGAGGTATAGGCCAACTCTTGACCGCATCCGTCTTAATAGGTACTACCTCAATACCCTTACTTGAAACAATGTGACCTAGAAAAGCCACGCACCTTAGCCAAAACTCACATTTGCTAAACTTTGCAAAGAGTTGTTGTTTCTTTAGAATTTGCAACATAATCCTCAAATGATTGATGTGACCATCCTCACTTCTTGAATAAATCAATCATCATCAATGAACACAAGTACTAACATGTCAAGGTATTGTCTAAACACCCTATTCATCAAATCCATAAATGTCGTCGGAGCATTAGCCAAACAAAATGACATAACCAAAAACTCAAAATGACCATATCGCATTCTAAAAGTCATTTTCAGAATATCATCTTCATTCACCCTCAAGTGGTGATAACCCGATCGGAGATCAATCTTAGAGAAGTAACTTGCCCCTTGAAATTAGTCAAACAAATCATCTATCCTTGGGAGAGGATACTTATTCTTGATGGTCACCTTGTTCAATTGACAATAGTCAATACACATACGAAGAGAATCATCCTTCTTTATAACAAACAAAATTGGAGCACCCCATCGAGAGATACTTGGTCAGATGAAACCCTTATCCAACAAATATTGCAATTGCTCTTTCAACTCCTTAAGTTCTGCCAAAGCCATTTTATAAGGAGGAGTAGAAATAGGTTACGTATCTGGGAGAAGGTCAATACCGAAGTCTATTTCCCTTTCAAAAGGAATACTAAGTAGATCATCTGGGAACAGTTCCGAAAACTCATTCACAATGGGGAGCGACTCAAGAGTAGGGGTTTCGGAATCCATATCCCTTACCCTAACTAGATGGTAAATAAAACCCTTAGAAATCATCTTTGTAGATTACATATAAGAAACAAACTGACCTCTAGGCATAGAATTTCCCCCCATCCATTCTAGGATAGGCTCATTCAGGAACTGAAATCTGACTAGACAGGTTCTACAATCAATAGAACCATAACAAGAGTGTAGCCAATCCATACTAAGGATAACATCAAAGTCTAACATATCAAGCTCTACCAAATCAACAAGGGTAACTTTATGGGACAAGGAGACGGGACATCTTCTATAGACCCTCTTAGCCACAACAGAATCAACAATAGGGGTAGAGACAGAAAAAGGTTCTAACAACACATGCGGAAGAACATCAAACCTCATAGCCAAATATGGCATCACAAAAGACAAAGTAGCACCAGGATCTAGTAAAATATAAACATCAAGTTGGAAAACTTTCAACATACCGGTAACCACATCGGGAGAACCCTCTTGCTCACCTCGAGTCTGAAGTGCATAGAATCGGTTTTGCTTAGGAGCATTGAAACCTGAACCACTAGGAGGAGCTTGATTGCCCTCTCTTCCCTTAGCCTTAATCATTGGACAATACCCTCATTTTATGACCACTTTTACCACAACTGAAGCAACCATTTGTGCCGGCTAGACATTTACCCTCGTGTTTCCTTCCACACCTAGCACAAGTAGGAAATAGGGATTCACTACTATTTCCTCCTTAAGGTTTAGGGTTAGACACCCTTTCATTATTGATCTTAGGAGGAGCATGGGAAGAACCTTGGCCGAAAAACCTTTGTCAAAACCTAGGACGACCATGTCCATCGGACCTTGCATGAGAGAAATTGCCATCACCGATCTTAGCTCTCTTTGTCTCCCTAGACCTTTCCTTGAATTTTTCTTCTTCGATCTGTTGAGCATGAACCATAAGATGAGAGATGTCCATGTTATGAATAAGCATGGTGGTACGAAACTCTTTAACAACTATGTCAGACACACCCAACACAAACTTACTCATATTTGCCCTAGGATAGGCAACTATTGAGGGGGAATATCGTACAATTGTGTGAACTTCAAAGCATACTCCCTTAATACTCATGTTTCCTTAACGAAGGTTGATGAATTCTAGCACCTTAGCCTCTCTCATCTCAAGAGGGAAGAACCTATCAAGAAAAGTAGATTTGAACCTTTCCCACTCTATGAGACCTGCTTCTACCGGTCTTGCTTCTTTCCATTGGTTAAACCAAATCTGAGCAACCCCCTTAAGTTGATAAGCGGCCAATTTCGCCTTTTCCATCAGAGTCACTCCTATTATGTCCAACACCTTATAGACCTCATCAATAAACTCTTGAGGATCTTCCTCAACCTTTGAACCATAAAATTCTGGAGGATTCATCCATGTAAAGTACCTTACTCTAGACGCCACCGTACCCACATTTGAGTTCACAGGAACCACAACCTCCCTATTGGATTGGGCCATCACGGCTTGAGCCAACACTTGAAAAGCGGTCCAAAACTTCGCATTAGTCACATTTTTGGCCAAAGGGTCGACCAGAGCTTGAGGAGGAGCTCTTTGATCCACATTGTCTTCCTCATTCCTTCTAGCGTGAGCCCTTCGAGTAGTCATATCATGTAGACCATCGGGTAAGAATTAGGGGAAAGACCTTATAGAGTTAAACTTTATCGCACGACTTAGAGTGAAGAGAGAAGTGAAGTTTCCTAAGCATCTAGTAGCCTCTCATTCATAAATGTGGCGTGCTTCACACTTATGAACAAGACTCTACTTGATGTGGTTTTGAGACATCCTAGAACCATTCTAAACCTTGTGCTCTCATTACCAAGTTTGTCACGACCCAGGGGTACCCCCTAGATGTAACAAGGCGTACAAGACCCCGGGAGGCCTCATACAAGCCACTTAGCATTCGTAACATAAGATAATAGAAATTATGAGATTTTTAAAACATTTCAACACAATCAAAGTATTTATAAAATGAAGTGGAAGTCTAATACACTTTGTATCAAACCATCTAAAACAATAGAATCTTTGGGACACAGCCCATACAATAATGTTCAAAACATAAAATCAAAGAACATAAGAGAAATTGTGGTCAAATCTTCGAATGCTATAAGGACTCACCAATCTTCAAGCATTGCCTTTATTAAGATCCTAGCCACAGGGATGAGAGTCGAGATCGCTGGACCCTACATTTGGATAAGAAATGTAGGCAAGAGTATGTGTTAGTACAAACTTGATCTAAATATGATAGCTTGCATAAATATAAACATAAGCATAAGAGTTAGACAGCATAAGTCATAAACCATGATTAACACAATTAAATCTCATCTTGAAACATACTTACAATACTTCCTGAAGTAACTTTGTTTCATCATAACTATGCTAAATTGATGCGGGAAGTAGTCAATTCTTAGTTGTCCTTATTATCCATGGAAGGCACGTCATCTTGCCAATCCAAGCTAGGTCATTATCCATGGAAGAGCACAGCATCATGCCAATCCAAGCTATCCATGGAAGAGCACATCTTCATGTCAATCCAAGCTATCCATGGAAGGGCACATCTTCATGCCAATCCAAACTACCATGGAAAGATACAACTTAGTAACCAATCCAAGCTACCATGGAAAGGTACATATAGTAACCAATCCAAGCTACCATGGAAAGGTATCATATTACCAATCCAAGCTATCCATGAAAAGGTACATCTAGTAACCAATCCAAGCTACCATAGAAAGGTACCATATTACCAATCCAAGCTATCCATGGAAGAGCACATCTTCATGCCAATCCAAGCTACCACGGAAAGGTACAACTTAGTAACCAATCCAAGCTACCATGAAAAGGTATCATATTACCAATCCAAGCTAGTTCTTATTATCATAATTCATAAATTCTTTGATTCATTTTAGGTGAGAAAGCCTTTCAACCTAGAACCATTCCATGTAAGATACCCTTTCACATTCATACATACATAAGGAATTATGTGGGTAAATCCCTTCCACAACAATCCTATCTAAAATCAACAATTATCACATAAGCTTTACTCTCAAAGCCCTAATAATCATAATTCATCATATAAGCTCAATCTCAAGCATTTCATATCTATATGCTTCAATCTCAAGCAATTCATAATGTATCTCATCAATCCTATAAGAATACATCTAATCCATAATTTCCCCTTTCATGGAGTAAAACCCATTTACATCAATTTCACCTTAGAAACATGGGTTAAGCATGGGTATAATTAAATTTATCCTAAAAACATGTAATCTTATCAATTTGTGCATAAACATTCATAACCCACTCGTTTGGATCAACATTCAACAAGAGTCACAACATTAGAAGAAACCCTAATTCAAATTGGGGAAATTTCTACTTTTTAATTGGGGAATCTTGGGGGCTCAATGGATGAAAAGTCATTACACCTTGTTAACAAAGTCCACAAATTCTTAAGGAATGGAGACTTGACCTTGATCCTAGCTTGAACACTTTCTTCTTCTTCAAATTCTAGAGAGAGAATTATTTTAGAGGAAGAACTTGGGATTTCTTTTGGGTTTTGGAAATAATGACTTGAATGGGTGACTTTTGTGGTTAAAATCACTTATATAGGGGTCCTAGGGTTGGGTAAACTGACATAGTATTAATACTATTAAAACCAAAAAAGACCCATATGCCCCTAACTTAAAACATGTAGAAGCCCCTTCACGTGTGGCTTCACGAGTCGTCAAGGGTCACATGGCCCTTAGTGGTGCCCGTGGTACCTTGACCAGTGGCTAGGATTACCACCACTCCGCCCCTAAAACCTAACCTTAGACCACTCCCACGGCCCGTGGTGGCCTTCACGAGCCGTCTAGTGGCTCATGGGAGGGTCTTTGAGTTTTGGGCAGTTTAGGCTAGCTACTTCCTAGCTCACCACGCCCCTCACCACGGCCCGTGGTCCCTACCACGAGGTGTCATGGTGGTCGTGGGAGGTTATCATGGCTTGTCTAGCCACTGTGAGCTTCTATGGGCAGCACCACGACTCGTGGTGCCCTTCACGGCCCATATGGGTTCTTGTGAAGATTTCCCAAGTTCATTTCTTTGGCTCTTTCCCTCTCACTTAGCTCTAGCTTAGCCTACTAGATTTTTGAGGTGTTACTATTACCTGCCACAGTAGTTACACACCCTAAATAGAAATAATCAACATGTTTAAGCAACCTAGACTTCGTGCCAAAATGCCTAAGAATGAAATCTCTCGTCAATCTACATATATTGTGTATTTTAGAAAATGAGTCTAACTACTCAGGTAAGCCTAACCTACCTAGACATTAAACAATTGTTGCAGAAGTTTGAATACGAGCTTCTTAATATGTGGGTTTGAATCCTAATAGAAGTAAACTTGGAATCCATGTGTTTTTACCCCCATTCATGGTAGAATCATTCCTCTCCATTATTTTGAGGTTTGGAGTAGTCTAGGAGGGTTTGTAGAGTAACTATCGTACCTTTTTAAATTAAAGAGGAGGAGTCAAATTATAAAATCCATTTTATCTAGTTTCTGGTCCAGTTAATCCCGTTATAGCGACCCATCCGCCGCTATAGCAGCGACGCTATAGCAGGAAAATTCCCACTATAACGGGATAACCATAGTCGGATCAATTTCATATTTTAATTTTTTTGTCGTGCCACCCTAAATTAATTTGACAATGTATTCCAATAATTTTTTAGGTCTTGCGATGAGGTGACTTTTGAATAATGACGGAACAGGTCGTTACAATGAAATAATGGAAAAAAATTTAGATAAAAAATAATGGAGTAAAATGAAAGCACTTGGTGGCTTAGGAGGATTTATGCCTATCTAAGGAAAAAAGGGGAATTGGATTCCGGTCTTTACTTGCCGTTGTTGATTCTTTATTTGCTAAATTGTTCTGAAATTTCAAAACTTCTTCAAATTTCCTATGGAGCCATTACATATGAAACAAATATTGTAAAAAGAAACATCCAATTATTGCTCAAGGATCAGGAATGTCTCATGTTTGGAGGAAGATGATTCAAATTAGAGAGAAAATAGAGAATAATAGTTGGTGGAAGATCAAGTGAAGCAAGTTTTTGGTTTGATAACTAGATAATGGAAATGGAAGGGGCACTCTATTAATTTGAAGAGCAAAGCCAAGGGAAATAGGAGATAAAGGTGAAGAAAATCATTAAAGAATGAAGATGATATAGTATCAAACTGAGTCTATATGTATCAGATGAGATGGTGGTATACATCAAAAAAATATCAATCCTACTTTAATGGACATGAAAAGAGATAAGGCCTGATGGATAGGTAATACAAGTGGCAATTTTAGTGTTAAATAGCATGGGAGTTTTTGAGATACAAAAGAGAGAAAAAAGAGGTACTTAGATTCATATGGCAAAAGGGGATTATTTTTTAAATTTATATCTTTCTATAGAGAGTACGGAAAGAAAGAATCCCTACCAATGATAATCTATAGAGAATGAAGCCTAATATGGTCTCCAAATGTTGGTATTGTGATCAATTTCATCAAAAGACCATGGACCATTTATTTCTAACAGGTCCATAACTATTAAGCTATGGAAGTATTTTTTTTAAGTTTACAGGTATGGCAGTGGAAAAATTACAGCTACCACATGTTATGATGATTTTGAGGCATACTTAGGCTCCATGCAAATTGAAGAAAATATATAAGGTACTACATGTATTTATTACATAGTTCATATGGAAGAGAAGAAATGGTAGGAAGCATAGTGGTGACACATCTAAGTAAGGTATGATTTATCAAGTGCTCCAAAATATTCATTTTATAATGAAAAGAAAGTATCCATGGATAAGGATACCAGTGAAGGATGGGGGGAGATTATCAACATGTTAGGTGCCAATAAGCCTAGACTATACTATTGTATAGTGAAATGAGAATTACCTCAAGAGGGAGTGGTTAAGTGAAACAAGGATGGTGCATGCAAAAGAAACTTGGGTATTAGTGCATATGATTTTTGTGTAAGGAATAGCCTTGGGGATCTAATATATGTTGAAGTGGATAACATTAGTATCACTACTAATGTAGAAGCGATAATGAGAGCTATTCTAGAGGCAATAAAATATTGTGTTAATAAGAAGGTGAGGAATTTAATACTAGAATCAGATTCATTATTAGTGGTTAACATTATTAACGAAGTGCGGAAAGGTTCTTGGAATCTAGCAGACTATTTTGATGAGCTGAAACAGGAGATAACAATGTTGAGGTAATGTTCGACTCATATACAGAGAAGGCAATAAAATGGCAGATTGCATAGATAACCTAGTAGTTACTTTACTGAGAAGATGTTGTTCAAATCATTCAAACATTTGCCTATTTTAGGAAGAAAGATCGTAAAACATAAATAATAAAAAAAACATAAATTCCTTCACTAAGACTTTACACTAGAAGGATCAATTAGCCACATGCACACAAATATTACAGTTTTGATGCTTACATGAAGAAGATACTAAGCAGTCTAGATATATATAAAAAAGACTGTCATAGACTAATGATTTTTACCATTGCTAAATCATTTATGCTAAACTTTGATAGATCAGAAAAATCATTACCAAAAACAAAGGGGAGCATCATTAGATTTAGATTTAAACTTGGGAGGTCAGCTACAAGCCCATGTTAGGAAGAGCTGATATATATAAAAAAAGACTGTCATAGACTAATGATTTTTACCATTGCTAAATCATTTATGCTAAACATTGACAGATCAGAAAAATCATCACCAAAAACAAAGGGGGGCATCATTAGATTTAGATTTAAACTTGGGAGGTCAGGTACAAGCCCATGTTAGGAAGAGCTGACAACTCCAGAAGGCTACCTCCTTAGATTTTATCAGACAAAAACAACCATTCTTCTAAAACATCAAAGACAAGTCAAGTTTGATCTAAAGAAAGAAGAATTTGAAAGATTTAAGAATATACCTTGGTCAAGTGATATCCTAAATATGAAGATGGACTCGAATGTCGGAAAAGGATCTGGAACAACCCACAAGAGAAGAGATCGAAGAGAATGGCTACTTCAACAACATGAATACAACATTAAGGAAAAATAAAAGCGGCAAGTGTACTTGATAAGGAGATAAAGGATAGGATATATAAATAGATCATTAGGAAAGTGGGCTATGCCCATTTCATATTTTAATTAGTTTTTGGGTTTGGGCTGAATGATTTTGTATTATTTTATGTAAAAAAAATTAGGAATCACATAGTGTAAGGTGCAAATTACATCAAAACCCTACCCTATTTCAATTTACAAAAATCTCTCAAAATTGGTGTCATTCGGATACATAACAATCTAGCCGGATACATTACATCTGATACATTAAAAAAATCTAGTTACGATTTAAAGGAAAGGGAACATAAAATAGAATGTGATTTCCCTAAATCACGCAAATCAAGTTGATGTCAATCTCTAACAAATCGTAACAGTTTCAAACAATATAAAATTAAAATTTTATTCTCTCAAACCTCTCTCACATCGTAACAAATTCAAAAAATTTGTTACGATTGACTATATATTACTATTTATGTATCATGACCATAAAATTGTGCATGAATACATTATTATTTATGTATCTTATTTTAATGGTAAAAATATTATAGTTTATAAAATATATATTATACATATAATTGTTCTCAATAACATTTTTTGTGATTGTTATATAACATTGTGGTTAGTTGATATGTATCTAATACATACAATAAAGTTTGAAATTTGTTGAATCTGATATACATGTGTTAAATAATTGGTGCAATTATGTCTTAAAATGCTACTCGAAGGACTGCAAATACATAACAACATTTGATACATAGTCAATTTGATAATTTGATATAGTTACGTATCATGTAAAAAAACTATGAATATGATACACGTTGATTCAGTTGTAAAACAGTGTTGCAAATGCATAACAACATGTAATACATAACTATGTTATATACACGACAAAGTTATGTGTTATATACATAACTATGAATATGATACAAGTTGATATTGTTATAAAACATTGATGTATCAATAATAATATTTGATATTGTCTACAGATACATAGCATTCTAGTTGAATAAGTATGAGTGTATGTATCTGGTAATAAAAGATAACGAAATTTGTAATAGTTATGTATCAAATACATAACTATTAACATGATACATACTAATTTGTGTTTCAATAAATTAGGATTATTATCAAACTAATATTTTAACACGATACACTGTACATGATCAAATTATAATGTATTATAAAGTTGAAATGAATACATTATACATAAATTTATGGATAAAAATCAACTATATACATTAAAAATCTAAATCTTGGGTAGAGAAGGGTGTTTACCAACATGTTAAACAGATCCAACTCTTTTTGTATCAGAAAATTATAAACAACAAAAAAATCAGGAAACAACGTAGCGTAGGGGTGAGATATTACAAATCCAACTTTTCTACCCCTTTTTTGGTTTTTTCCATAGTCACTTTAGAAGACGAAGGTACATCCCTTTTCGACTTCGACTTCGCAACATTCTAATTCATCATTTATAATGGATCATGCAATTGTTTGGATCTATTTTCAGCTCAATCATCATCGTCAGAATTATAAACACGATCAATATTAAGTGAGGTTACTGGTAATCCCAATACTAAAAGAAGGAGCATTATCCATATGGATCAGGATTTTTGAAGATGAAAAATTATTTTAAAAAAAATAGATCAAAATGATGATCTGTAAGTTGAAGAAAAAGAAAAGTTACCTATTGAGGAAGTTGAAAGTGATTGACTGGAGAGAGAATAATTTTGAAATTCAAAATTGTAATGAAGTAACTGCTAAGATTGATGGAGTGAAAATAGAAAGAGATTGAAGGTGTGAAAAGAGGAAGAGAGAAACGTGCGTGAGTTGAGAAGTTATGTATCCGGATGAGTGGATTTTGGAGGAAAAAGAAGATTTTTTGTAATATTTTGAAATGGTAGAGAAAATAGAAAATATGATAGATAAGGATGTATGGATAGATTATTTTTCCTTATTTTATTGATAAAAATAGGGGAACTACATAAATGGGCCATAATACTCAAAATAATTAGATCTTCATACCCCAATCCAAAGTAATTCAAGAAATATCATTCTCTCAAAAAAAATTACAGCTCATACCCCATTCTTTTTTCTCATTTATTGTGTTTGTCCTATCATTAATTTTTTTTTTTTTTGTTCTTTCTCATTTGTTATTTTTATTTTATCTTTTATTCTTTTTATTTATTTATTTTATCCTTTGTTATAGATACCATTTGGTAATAATTTTATTATTTCTATTTTTTTATTTGTTTATCTTTTTTTTATTTTTTCTTTCTTTCTATGTTTTTTACCTTTTTAAGAAAATAAAATAAATTATTTTTGTTCTTTTCTTATTTACTATTTTTATTTTCTTTTTTGTTCTTTTCACATTTATTACTTTTATTCTTTTCTCATATTATTCTTTATTAGAAGTACTATTTGGTAGCATTTTTATTATTTCTTTGTTGTTTTTATTAATTTATCTTCTTCTTTTCTCTTTCTATATTTTTACCTTTTTACGAAATAAAATAAATTATTTTATGTTCATTACTTTTGTTCTTTTCTCTTTTATTATTTTTATTCTCTCTTTTATTCTTTTCTCATTTACTATTTTTATTCTTTTTTCATTGCATCCTTTATTAGAGATATCATTTAGTCGTATTTTATTATATGTTTTTTCTTCTTCTTTAGTTTTTGTTCCTCTCCCTTTTTTTTCGTTAGTTTATCATCTTTTAATTTTTTCTCTCTTTTTATATTTTTGTCACTTAAAAAAATAAAATAAATATTAAAAAATAAAATATTAACCAACTACTTTCAGATTAATAAAAAAAATAACTAGACCACAATCATTACTACAACCATTAATAAATAAGAAAAAAAATACATAATTATGTGATTTTAAATCTGCATAAACTACATTTGATATTTAGTGTGATTTATTTTATAAAATAAATATTAAATTAGGTTAATGGGGCACAACTTCGATTTGGATTGACTGAATTTGCTCTTGTTACTAGGTTGCGATGTAAAGGTAATACAACAATTACAGTTCCATCAATAGGGTGTGAACAAGAAACCTTAATGATACCACAAAAATATATATTCTCTCATAATATCATTGACTAATGAATAATTTCTGAACAAGAAACCTTAATGATACCACAAAAATATACATACACTCTTATAGTATCATTGACTAATGAGTAATTTATTAATAAGAAACTTGAATGATACTAATACACTATATATATACCGATAATTTTGCTTAACTAATACTAAATCAATATATATATATATATATATATATATATATATATATTATATATATATAAGTGACAATAACCAAGCAGGTCATGGTCGACATGCATGCCTGGCACCTGCATTGTTTTCCCTTTTTCAGTGGTTCTTCAGTTTTAATTTGTTTGTCTTGTTTTTTAATTTTTTAAATATTTAAAAATTGTGTCTGCTACTTATATATTAGTGTGGATAACCACACGGGTGGAGGTCAACATGCATGCTTCACCTGTGTGGTTCCACATTTACATATATATTTGCTTACTTTTTTCTCCGTTGTAATTTATTTGTCTTATTTTTTTAATTTTTAATATATTTAAAAATCGTATTAAAAATACTATAAATCATGATAATTGGTAACTAAAATTAATATATCTATGTCACATAAAATTGGACAAAAGAAGTAACATGTATTATTTAATTTGAAAACTACATAAAAAGTATTGTAAATATCAATAATTAACAAAATATTGACTCTTGAAATTCTATTTGTGCTACATGTATTGGGACAAGGACGGTAACATATATTATTTACAAATTACGTAAAATTTACAATAATTACCAACTTAAAATATTTATAAATCATATCAAAATTTAATTGATTCTCTAAATTTTATCTGTCACATAAAGTGAGACAAAAAAATATACTGCTTATATATAAGTGTGGATAACCACACATGTGGCGGTCTACCTGCTTCACCTGTTTGGTTCCACACTTACATATATATTTGCCTACTTTTTCTCCGTTTTAATTTATTTGTCTGATCTGTAATTTTTTTATATATTTAAAAATTGCATAAAAAATACTATAAAGCATGATAATTGACAACTAAAATTAATATATTCGTGTCACATAAAATGGGACAGGAGAAGTAACATGTATTATTTAATTTGAAAACTACGTAAAAAATATTGTAAATCTCAATAATTAACAACATATTGACTCTTGAAATTCTATTTGTGCTACAT
>JAJOOE010006250.1:0-11287 GCA_036250405.1 Solanum raphanifolium | reverse complement strand
TCTCTATAATCTAACATCAAACCACCTAAGTTCCTTAAACTCAATAATTCTTACCCCCCTTCTTTCTAACCTATTCAATAAAAACACATAATTTGGCTCTCTTCTTGGTTAGTGTTGCTTTTGTATTACCACAAGTGGACTGCTGTGATGAAACTTGGAATATGTCGAAAGTTTCTATACTTGGTGAAACCGTCAACAGTAATGTTGATCCTGAGCGGTTACCTGAGCAGTCATATGTTAATCAATTTCTTCTTCTATTCTTCATTTTGCAAAGCTTGTGAAACATGTCCAATTGCAAGATATGTTTCAACAAAATACAGATGGTTTCTGATGGATCCAAATGATTTTGCTGTTGAAATTCTGGTTGAGGTATTTCTTGCTTCACTAGTTTACCTGTTAACACTTGTGACCATTTTCCTGCGAAGGGTCATCATGCAAAATTTATTCGCTATGATCTAGCTGAGCTGATTTCAAGTTTAATCTGGTACAGTGACGTAGTTGATTGATTTTGCTGTTTGAAGCATAGTGTTACTTATTGAGTTGAAACTTCAGTTTTGTTAATTGAAATGTCTCTGAGAACTCCATTTGGGTTTTATTTTTTGACACAATTTGTTGTTCTCTAAGTTTTAACGGGTTATTGTGATTTCGGGTTTTGAAGTGGGATTTGGTACATTGATCTAATTGATTGATTGATTTTGCTCTTTGCTGATCCCATTTTTCCTCCTCCTCTGTTTTGGTTGAGTTGGTGTTTGTAGGCTCTATTTATGTGTACCTTTTGACAGTTTTCTAGTTAATGTTTAAATGTAGAAGTGATTTACATTGAGTTGAACCTTTAGTTTGGCTAATTGAAATGTATCTAGAATTCCCAACACCCCAGGCCTAAGGCTCTAGGTCAACGGCACAAGGAATTTGTGGTAGGTGCACTTCACAAGTTTGAAAAATTGTTGTTGAACCAAGTATGATATCTTAGTGGACATGTGTGGATCAGTCAGCACATTTTCCAACATGTTTTGATGCTAAAACAATGGATTTCTCTATTCTTTTCCTTTTCTGCTTAAAGGAACTCCCAGTTATCCATCGAGAAGAAAGAAAAAAACAATGTGTGAATGTTTTAAATAATAGTGTCAAGAGCAAATGAAGAAATAGGTGAAAATCAATTGAATGTAGAATGCTAGGATTTGGAATATTAATGATGCATTACACAATGAGTGCTTTGCTCAGTCCTCTTATTTAGATGATATTAGATCTGTGAAAGAGCTTAAGCTTTATATTTTTAGAAAAGAGAGAGCATCCCTTAATGCTAAAAGGGCTTCAACAGGTCAAAAAGAAGAAGAGAGCATCCTTTCTACCTTTAGAGTATATTTTCTCACATATTGGAAATCAAAGAGAAAATTCCTTAAGTAAAACGGTTAAGCTCTATCTGAATTGTAGCTCTGGGAAGAAAATTCCATGCTGACCAATATGAGTGTGTCTGATTGTGTGTTTGTTTGTTAAAGCTCTTCAGACTGCACATGGAACACTCCTTTTCCGTACTAGTAGGCTTTTGATTTTGCAGTAACAGAAATATGAATATGATTGGTTTATTTCAGGGGATTGTAAAATGAATCTCAACAATGTCAAGGTTCCCAAGATGCCTGGTGGCGGTGCAACTTCTGCTTTGATCAAGTTTGGAGTTATTGTTGGTCTTGGTGTGTATGGAGTTGCCAACAGTCTCTACAATGTTGAGGGTGGGCATCGCGCCATTGTTTTCAACCGTATTGGTGGTGTAAAAAACAAGGTATTCTTGCCTTTTGTTCTTTTGGATCATGATGATGTTTAGGTGCTCTTTTACATTATCAATTAGATTAACTTTTGGTTAACATCAGTCGTTCCAAATTTATGCCTATGTTAATTGTTATCCATGTTAAGTTGAGAAACTTATTAGGTGGAACATGAATTAAGGTGCCTTCCACGGGCAATTCTTTTTTGATGTTTCAATACATGGAAGGATTGCCATAGTTTTTCATGGTTTTATTTTGTTGTGAACTCAAATGTTTGTGTTGGATGGTTATGGCCAATCTCATTGTATGACACTCAACCATATTTTTTCTCTGTTTCTATGTTTGATGTGTGCCCATATTTGTGTTTTTCTTTTTAATCTGTGTTGAATGGTTTATGAATAGGTTTATCCAGAAGGGACACACTTCATGATTCCTTGGTTTGAAAGACCAGTCATATATGATGTTCGTGCACGACCCCATCTTGTGGAGAGCACTTCGGGAAGTCGTGACCTCCAGATGGTAAATTTTTCTCTGAATACTTGTTTCCTCCCCTCCCTAAGGACTTAAAGAGAAAAAAGAAAGAAATCAAAATGGGGGAAAAGATGGTAAACATTTGTAACAATTGCAAAGTAATGAAGGACAATTTTGGCGATAGATGATGTTCTGATTTTATCCTAGGGACAGAAAGCTTGAATTCTTAGAAGTAGAGGATTTAACAGTCTTTTTTGGTTTTTCCTTTTTATTACACAGGTAAAAATTGGTCTTAGGGTGCTTACTCGTCCAGTTTCAGACCAACTACCCACAGTTTACCGAAGTCTTGGTGAAAACTACAATGAAAGGGTCCTACCTTCAATTATTCATGAAACTTTGAAGGCTGTGGTTGCCCAATACAATGCTAGCCAGCTCATCACCCAGAGAGAGGTACGTGCAAGAGGCCTTATGTATTTAGTTGATGTTCTTGGTGGAAGTAACTTATGCTATAGGTGGTACTTCCTCTTACCTATACCATTGCACTGTGATTATAGGCCCATTGGTGCTGAAAGCTTATTGGATGCTTACATCTTTTTCTTTGAAGTAGGGAAAGAAATGAACTACAAATCTTCTATTTGCGACACAGGAACTTGTTGAAATGTTAATAGATACCATCTCAAGGACCACCATTAATATATACCATCTCATCATTTCCTGTCTTCTGTATTTTGTGCAGAATGTTAGCCGAGAAATAAGGAAGATTTTGACAGAAAGGGCAGCCAACTTCAACATTGCTCTTGATGATGTATCCATAACAAGCCTGACATTTGGGAAAGAGTTTACTGCTGCAATTGAAGCAAAACAGGTGGCTGCTCAAGAAGCCGAGAGGGCAAAATTTGTTGTGGAAAAAGCTGAGCAAGATAAGCGAAGTGCTGTTATCAGAGCTCAGGTCAATAGAGTTCCCCTCTTGACATCTTCTGTTTAATTTAATCTAGTGCTCCAGTTTTATCATTTATCTGCTTCTGTGTTGATGACGTCTCATGTATAGCTCCCACTTTAACTATTGACAAACAAGAATAGTAAACTAAACTACATAAATCGTTTTCAGCTAATAATTTTTTTTTCTGTTTTATGTTGTACCTATCATATTTTTGGGGGAAGGGAGGTGGGAGATGAGGGAACATTACGAAGCAGTAGTATTGACTTCCTATTTGTTGTTCTGCAGGGAGAAGCTAAGAGTGCTCAGCTGATTGGTCAAGCTATTGCCAACAATCCAGCATTTATCACTCTCAGGAAGATTGAAGCAGCCAGAGAAATCGCCCAGACTATTTCACACGCAGCAAACAAGGTGTACTTGAGTGCCGATGATCTGTTACTTAACCTTCAGGACTTCAACTTGGACACTACAAGAAAGTGACTTGGATAGTGCAACTGATTGATGTTTCAACTTTCAATATTTTGTTTTCCTGCTAGCCTACCGCCCCTTTCATGTTTACATAATGACGACTCGATAGATGGTTTTCTTAGTTATTTGAACTCTAGAACATGGAAACATTGCATGAGAAACTATTGTGAAAGTAAAGACCATTGTCTGATCTGACATGACCAAGCTTTATCAGCTTTATAAATGTTTGCAGTTAGTATATTGGCAATCATGTAAGTTCTGTCTGTTTTAAGTCCCTTATTTATGTTGCTTCTGGGGAAAAAAACTAAGATTCTAGCAATAAAGGTACAATGAATAGATTTTGACAATCATGTAGCATCTCTGTTTTAATTGTGATTTCAGTTGTTACTGCTTGTTTCTTATGCTTTGGTTATCACACATTATTGCGTTATGGTATTGTTTTCCTGCATACTATGCAATGCTTCTTCTAGTGTTTGTTGTCTTCCTTGCATATGTTATTTGATATGAGTTACTAGAACTGAGTTATTTTTTAAAAAAAATATTTTCTTTACCTTCATGAGGCGGAGGTTAGTTTTGTGTACACTCTACTTTTTTAAATTCACTGTGTGGGTTTTTGCTAGCTTTGTTATTGTTGGTGTAGTAATTATACAGTTGGTGAATACTCAATATACACCGAGTAAAGGAAGATAAAAAAGAAAGTAATGGAAACTAATGTCTTGCAATTTATTTTAATTTGTTTGTTTGGTTTTTGATTTGATACGAAGTTTAAGAATGTAAAGATAATTTTTGAGACCACATCTTATGGTCTTTAAACTAAGATTTGAAGAATAACTTTTAAGCGAGTCAATAATCTGTCCTTTCTCAACTAGTCTCCTGACCCGCCCAAATTCATCCCAACAATATCATTTACTACCTATCCTGAATATATCGCCTCTTTTTTTTTATTTCCCCTACTTTTTTCCACTAAAGGCAAAATAATAAACTAACTTAATATTTTTTCATAAAAAAATTATATGGCAAAAAATAATAAATAAGATTACCCAGTTGTTATTTCGAGGCACTAAATTCAAACAGATGAACCATGCTATTTAACTGATGGAAATTCTCATTTCTTGGCATAAGCAAACATTACTAAAAACACTTAATTAAAGAGAAATCAATGGCAAATCAAAGTTTATTTTTGTGCTTCCTTGTGTTTTTGTCCTTCACTAGTTTTTGTCAGGCATAATGTTAGTTGACAGTATTTTTGTATTTTCCTCTTGAGGATTGGTATGAAGATGAAAAATATTTTTCAATTTTTTCATGTTTGATTAATTAAAAAATTTGTTTCCATAACATAATTAAAAATCATTTCAAGTTAAGCTCCTTATTTTAACCACCCAACTCCTAAGTTCTAAACCCACCACCACTAACTCCCCTCCCCCCCCCCCCACTCCAACACCACCCACCCATGCAATCGCCTACAACTTTAGAGGCAGAGTCAAGATTTAAAATTTATGTTTTTGAAATACATTTTTTAAGACAAACATAGTATTAAATCAAAATTATTGGATTCTACTGAATGCATAACCAACACATTTTGTGGTGCAATGGTGGAACTGTTTCACCCTTAACCATAGGTCTCGGGTTCAAGCCTTGGGTATGGAGAAAATCCTATTGGGAGCGCCACCCTCGAATGGGTCCTGTAGTGCGATTCAAATTTAGTCGGGGCTCCAATATGGGCTTCGGACACCAGGTGGGAAACAAAAAAAACACACACACACTTGCTCTGTGCCCCCACACTATCTCACCCCCACACTTATCCCACCTCGACCCCCAACCCCGGATCGCCCATTACCCCTCTCCCCCAACTCTACCTGTTATTATAATATTTATCTAGATTATATAAAAAATATTATTTGAAAATAGCATGTCACAAACACAAAGAAAACTATTATTATGAAATAAGTCCTGGAAGACCTTGTTTCTTGCCTTATAACAATAGTAGCCATGGTTCCTATGTTGTTAATCTTATGTATAGGGAAGTTAATATATGTCCTGCTCATTTGGCCATGATTACACCATATGATCTTTAAAATTAGTAAGTTTCCACTTTCAATTCACTTTTCAATATTTGTTTTCTAGTTTGATTAGTAATCTGAATTTGAGGGGGGGGGTAAAATAATATTAATACCCCTCTTTTTTTTAAAGAAGTATCAGAGTTGAGCCTTGACTAGGAATGGAGTCGTAGAAAGTCTCCCTTTCCCTTCCGACCTATGAAAGTGATATTTATAGGCACAAATGGCACATCTAATTAAGCAATAAACAGAAAAAAGTGTCTGAATTTTATATAATTAAAACCCTTTTTCCTAAATTAGCTGAGCCCCAAAACGAATACTGAACATTGTATGGAAAATAAGAAAATAGACTATAGAGTTGTTTACTTTAATTCATTTTTTTTTTTACTTGGAGCTTTGTTTAAATAATACTTTTTGTCAGCTAAAAAGCACTAAATCAAATAACACCACATATAATAGATTATTCTCATATTCAAACTAAAATATAGACAAAAATGGCATAGATAAGCCAAACTTTTAATGGATGACATAAATGAGTCTTTTATGTTCGATAGCATATTTTAGTAACTCATAAGCTACATAAACTCTCACCTTATTGATAAGAGTTAGATTTGTCACGTTGTAAACTCATCTCCCATTTTCATCTTTCTTAAGTGGACCGAGGTAGAAGGGGGTGAGGAATATGTTGGGGGGCAAATACGAAGGAGAGAGTCAACATGAAATGTCACTTATATAATTTATATATTTTATATGCTTCTATCACACAAGTTATTTTCTTTATTTTAAATTTTCCATTTTACGTGTACATAAATATCTACTATTTATTTTAGAACATAAATAATCTTTTTATTAAATAAAACACTTACCCAATCACATATCTTTATATAAATTGAAACAAAATAATACTATTAAATATGAGAAAACTAGAAAAAAAATGAAACGGAAAATATTTTCCTCTATCCAAACGCACGTCACGCTCTACGTTTTTTCTAGCTTTGGAAGAACATTGTCAATGCCACGTCATTGGGGTGAATCACGCGGCCCCTTATCTTTTTCTCTTTCTTTTTTTCGAAAAATTACTAGTGATGTCGGTCTACATATTATCATTTATAGCGATACTATAAAAAAGTCACATAAAATATATATATAAGGATTTTATGATCTTGATCATTTTTTTTATAAAATATCGAATTCTATCAATTATTTCATTTCAGAATGAAGTCTCCTTTAAATAAGTAAGATCATATCATTTTTCAAATCAACTTCTAACCTTATATGCTCTTTGCTTGATTCGCTCCTATTTATTTTCTTCCCACTATAGCGAAACAAGAAAAGCGCAAACTTGAATAACACACTGAATTTTTTTTTAAAAGAATTGATTATATTTTTAGCTTTCAAAAGTATTTACTTACTATGCCTACTAAATCAAAATAAAAAGGAGAAAATATAGGAAATGGTTAACATCAAGAATGATAAAGCATAATCCATTATAATGTAAAGTTAAACGAAAAACTAAATAAATAATTAAGTGGAGTAGACACTAATTATCTTAGTCAAAGTCAAAGCACGATTTGTTTCTACTTTTTGATGCCTACTTATTCCGCTGCATATCTGGACAAGTGCATTTGTGACAGCCTTACAGCATATATATATATATATAGAAACGGATCTAGAATTTGAATGCAGTTCAATAATTTTTAAGCTAAATTTATATTTATATTAAAAAATTATTAAACATATAAAAATTATTTGTTAAGAACTAAGCAATAGAATAGTTAATTTCTTGGTCCATCAGTAGAAATGAAACTTGCTTAGATTTTGATATCCTTATTAAAAAGTGTTCGATCCCAATCCGCCTGCATCAATGGAAAATGGAACTATCAAATCACGGGTGAATCACTTTATCGGGATAGGAAGAATTGCAATATCGACATTTTTTTCCTTCCCTAAATCAATCCACTAATAGATAGCGGTAGGAGAGATCCATTATGATGGGATGGACCGTTCTCGAATTTCAGCATGCATTTTTGTCAATCGGCAAAAGACTCACCATACTGGAAGGGTACGACTTCAAGGGATGGACTCGATCGAACGGCCAACCACTTGCTAAATCCAAAAGACCATATTCCTGTTAACACATATATTCTAACGAAGTTTGTATCTTTAATTTGAAAAAGCCCCGTATACTTCAAAAGTATTGAATTTATCTCGATACATCACGTGAACTAATTTTGGGGGGGCGTTTTGGAATGGGAACGTACATTTAATATAAATGTTGAATGAACCCAATAATTAAAGTTGTGGTAACGTGACAAATACTCTTTTATTATTAACTCAAGAGGTTTGAAGTTCGAAATTCTCTAGGTACAAAGTCATCTTTATTAAAAAACGTTCTACCCCAATGTAAACTTTTTAATATGAATTCAGATAGTCAGACTCCAATGCAAAAATACGAGTGTGAAACTAGAAAAAATATTTAAAGAACCCAAAAATATGACCTCATGGAGTACCAACTTTATATGTAAGCATAAGCTATTCATGACATAATTTTACGTAAGCCATATATCATGTTACGCGTAAGTTGGCGTAACGACCGTTGACGCTAATTTACAACCCCCTAGGCCCTAACCCCACACACCCTCCTTATATTTTGTTTATATATTTTATACACGAAAAAATGTTTATTCGTACTTAGTATTTATATTTATTTTAAATAGTAAGAAAATATATTTTGAAAATGTATGATTAATATGTGTGAAAACTGACACAAATGTAATGTATACTTTATAGGTTTTGAAGTTTAGAGATATTTTTGAAAAATTGTCACTATTTTTCAGTTACAAAGTCTGAAAAATAGTTATTTTTGAATTTTAATAGATGATCTTTTAGAAACAGACTCTCTATATTCACGTGTACACTTTCTATTCTTCTCAACTCCACTTATAAAATCTTATTGAGTTTGTTATAATCATTTATCATTTTTTTCGATACATATATTTAGAATTTGAACCGAAATTAATAGATTCCGTCAAACTCGTACTATATCCCTTCAACATTTGCTCACGTATGAAATGATATAAATTAAATACATGTGTCTTCCATTTATTGTTGTGATGTAATGTAAACCACCATATACAAATAAATTTTGACTTTTTTAAGATCCTACTTCTATATATACATATCTATTTCATTTCCTATACTTCCTCAACACAATCATAGTCATTCCTAAGAAAAATAAAAATATCATACCTACAAAATTTCTTCTTCTTCTTCTTTTCACAATGCAAGATGCACTTCCATACAAATCATGGAATTTTTTTCCAACAAATTCCACAACTCTAAACAAATCTTCATCTCTAATGATCAATCAAATCAATTACTCTAAAGGGAATTTCAAGAAAATGGTAACGGAAAACGCCGTTATAGTTTTTAGACGACGTGGCTGTTGTATGAGCCACGTCATCAAGCGTTTACTTCAATGTCTTGGAGCGAACCCCGTTATGTATGACATTGAAGAAAAATACGAAAATGAGGCGATAACGGAGCTAGAGGATATCGGTAAAATTGTCGGTGGTGGTGATCGGAGAGACGGTGATCGGAGTTTGTCGTCGCTGTTGCCGGCGGTGTTTATCGGAGGAGAGTTGTTCGGAGGATTGGATCGGATTATGGAAGCTCATATTAGTGGTGAATTGTGTCCTATTTTGAAAAATGCAGGGGCCTTGTGGCTATGAGTTTAATATATATATATTTTGTAACAATTTAAGTGCAATATTATATTTTTTGTTTTATTTTTAAATGAAAAGACTTGTATCATGATATATTTTCATGAGTCGCAATTGACTCTTGACGAGCTACGTACTTCTAGGTGAACTTCATGGCTTGTCTTGAAATACAATATTATTACTTTTCTGATGTTTCAATTTATGCGATATTTTTCAATTATCGAGTGTTTATTTGATTGGTCTTTTGAAGCTAAATTAGATTATCAACTCATTATTTTATAATTTTTAATTATTATATTCAAAAAATTATTCGAAAAGTACTATAAATTTGTGTCAATATAATTTTAAAAAGGCATCTTAAAATGTTGTCAAAATTTGCATCGTGTGAATCTGAAAAAATAAAAATATCACATAAATTTAGATAGGAAAATGCTAACTAATATAAGTGAAAACAATTTATTTTTTATACCTCATGTTTATTACAGATAATTTGCAATTTATTACCTTACACTCTATTTGTTTTGATTTTTGTGACAGCATTAATATTTGAAAAGTAAAAAAAAAAAAAAAAACACTTCTTTGACCATGTTTTTCTACTATATTAGAAGAGCCAGTGAAAATGCTGGTATCAACATGTCTGCTTGGCATTTTGAAGGGTATTTTAGTTATTTAAGTTTCAATTGACCAATTGTCTCGGCGGAAAATTCTATTTCTTATAGATGTTTTGTTATATTTTGTCTGTGTAGACGTTTTTGCCATTATGATTAGTGTATATTAAAGTGATGACGAAAAAGCGCCGAACCTCACTCTTTGGACAATTTGCTTGCCCAGTGGCGGAGCCAGAATTTTCAATAAGAGGGTTCAAAATTCGAAGGAGTAAACATACGAACTAGTTGAAGGGGTTCGATATCTATTACATACATCTAAAAAATAATATTAACCATGTATATATAGTAATATTTTCCATCGAAGGGGGTTCGGATGAACCCCTAAAGACATGCTGGCTCCGCCCCTGTGCTTGCCACTTCTTTCCTCAACATATATAATCATTTCTTTCCTTTATATTTTTCAACCTTACCATTATTTATTTATCTAAACATTGTTTAATTGTTTAGTTATATGTATTATTTATTACTAACATTAACGTATGAACATTATATTAAAAATATTTTTTAGCGGTAATAGCTTGATTGTCGCTAACACGTGTACTTTTAGTGACAATTACCTCTTTTTGTAAGTGTCCCTAAAGCCTATAGCAAAATTGGATCCAATGGTAATTAACTAATGTCGGTAAATGCTTTAACACTCTTTGTTAATGTGTACTTATTATTTATTGCCACTAATAATAGTTTTTGTTATATTGGGAAGAAATTAAATTTTTGTTTGGTTATTATCATTTATAATGTAAGATTTATATTGATACTTAATGTACTTACTAGATTTATTAGCAATTTTTTTTTAAAATGTAACTTGCAACATTAAATTAAATCCATATTTATTGATCTTACATTTGAATTGTGAATTTGACCTTTTAATAGTATGAAAAAATAAAATTGGATTTAATAGATATAAAATGAAAAAATATTATATTACGAACGGCAGTAGTAGTCGAAACATAAATAAATTTCATGCCTATTAAAAAATAGGGATAAGGGTCTGAAAAATACCCCAACTTTGGTCGGATCAGCTGTTGCGATACTAAACTTTCATGAAGACCTATTACCTCCCTAGACTATTTAATACCGTATTTTAAACATATATATTTGCCCACGTGGACATAAAAAATAATGTAAAATTATAAATAGTAATGTGTCCACGTGGGCACATATATACCTTTAAAATACACTATTAAATAGTTCATGGGGTAAAAAA
>JAJOOE010006249.1:0-12783 GCA_036250405.1 Solanum raphanifolium | reverse complement strand
AGTGTTGAAGATGAAGACTTGGTGAGTCCTCATAGATTCGAGGACAATACCCAATATGTTCTTTTATGTCTTTTTAGTATTGTTTAAGTTGTGTATGGGATTAGTCCCGAATTTTATACTCTAAAGTATTAGATGGTTTTGAGACATCATGTATAAAGTCTAGAAAGTCTTCCGCTTGCTATTATTTTTTTTTTATGAAATGTTTTCTTGGTAAAGAAAGTTTTAAATTCCTTATGGTTTTAGTGTATATGCGATGAATGAATGCTAAGAGGCTTGTATTAGACCTATTCGAGGTCGAGTACGCCGGTTACGACTAGGGGGTGCTCCCGGGTCGTGACACACATATTGGAGACTTTTGTGATCGGTAAACACATCTACATGCACACCATAAAGGTAAGGTCTCCATATTTTCAAAGAAAATACTACGACCTCTAATTCAAGATCATGAGTCAGATAGTTATTTTCATGTACCTTGAGTTGCCTTGAGGCATAAGCTATCACCATACCATGTTGCATGAGAACACAACCCAAATCAACTCGAGAAACATCACAATACACTACAAACCCTTCGGTACCCTCCTACAAAGTCAACACTGGAGCGGAGGTAAGCTTATCCTTCAATTGTTAGAAGCTTTTCTCACACACTTCTGTCCACTCAAACTTAGCTTTCTTTTGAGTGAGGGCCGTCAAAGGAGAAACAATAGAGGAGAGTCCGTCCATAAATCTCCTATAATAGCCGGCTAAACCCAAAAAGCTCCTAATATCGGTCAGTGATAGAGGTCTAGGACAATTCTGGACCGAATCCATCTTCTTTGGATCAACCTCTATACCCACGCTCGACACAATGTGACAAAGAAAAGCAACCAAACTTAACCAAAACTCGCACTTACTAAATATAGCAAAAAGTTGGTGATCTTTGAGGACTTGTAACACCATTCTCAAATGACTCATGTGATCATCCTCACTCTTGGAGTATATCAAAATATCATCAATAAAGACGCTTACAAAGGAGTCAAGATATTTTCTAAACACGCGATTCATAAGGTCCATGAAAGCCGCCGGGACATTTGTTAGACCAAAAGACATGACTAAGAACTCATAGTGACGATATGTTGTTTGGAAGGCCGTCTTAGGAATGTCAAACCCTCTCACCCTAAGTTGGTGATATCCCATCCTTAAATCAATCTTTGAAAAGTAACTCGCCCTTTGGAGTTGGTCAAACAAATCATCAATCCTAGGAAGAGGTACTTATTCTTTATGGTGACCTTATTCAATTGGCGGTAATGAATACACATCCTAAGTGACCCATATTTCTTTTTCACAAACAATACCGGGGCACCCCATGGAGATATGCTTGGTTGAATAAAACCCTTATCTATCAAATCTTTAAGTTGAGCCTTTACTTCCTTCTATTCGGCAGGGGGCCATCCGGTAAGGAGGGATTGATATGGGTTGAGTATCCGACAATAAATCAATGCCGAAATCTATTTCCCGTTCGGTAGGAATCCTGGGCAAGTCATCTAGAAAGACTTCCAAAAAATCCCTCACAACGGGGACCGACTCTAAAGGAGGAGTCTCGGAGTCAAGGTCTTTGACTCTCACAATATGATAGAGACAACCCTTACAAATCATGTTACTAACCTTTAGACATGAGATAATTCGACCTCTAGGGATTGAGTTTCCCCCCTTCCATTCTAATACGGGTTCATTGGGAAATTGAAACTTTACTACCCGGGTCCTACAAACAACGGAAGCAAAACAAGCATGCAACAAATCCATCCCCAATATGATATCAAAGTCCAACATATCAAGTTCTACCAAATCAACCAATGTGACTCTATTTGACAATGAGATGGGAAAACACCTAAAAAATCTTTTAGCTACAACGAAATTACCTATCAGGGTAGAAACCGAAAAGGGTTCCTCTAAGACATCGGGGAGCACATTAAATTTCATAGCCACTAAATGGGTTACAAAGGACAAAGTGGCTCCGGGTTCTAACAATGCATAAACATTAATTGAAAATACTTGCAACATACGGGTAACACCATCCGGAGAGCTCTCTTGATCAGTTCGGGATTAGAGGGCATAGAAGCGATTCTTCTTAGAAATATCAGATTTAGGACCGCTTGCTTGTGCTTGCTTATTGTCCCTCCCTTGAACCTTCATCATAGGACAATCTCTCCTCATATGACCACTCTTACCACAACAAAAGCAATTACATATCAGGCACTTGCCTTCATGCTTCTTGCCACACTTTGCACAACTAGGCTTATCACCATAAGAACCACTACCTTTACCTCATTGTGGCTTAGGGTTAGACATCCTACCTTTGTTGACCCTTGGAGCTTTAGAAGGACCTTGGTTGGAAAACCTCTTCTTAAACGTTGGCTCACCTTGACCTTCAAACCTACCCTTAGATGAATTCCCCTTCTCAGCCCTTGGCCTTTTTACCTCTCTATTCTTCCTTCTAAGCCTTGACTCTTCCAGTTGTTGAGCATGTACCATCAACCTAGAGATATTCATGTTGTCATGGAGCATTGCCGCTCGACATTCTTCTACAATAGCATCAGACACACAGGTGACAAAGCGACTCATTTCGTCTCTTGGATTAGAAACCAAAGAGGGAGCATATTTGGACAACTTAGTGAATTTCAATGAGTATTCTTGGACACTCATTCCCCCTTGACGGAGGTTGATTAGTTCCTCAACCTTGGCTTCCCTCTTCACATGGGGAAAGAACCTATAAAGGAACGCCTTCTTGAACAATTCCCAAGTTACGGGATCTGCCCTTATAGGCCTATTGTCCCTCCATTGGATGTACCACACTTGGGCCACGTCCTTTAATTGATATCAGGTCAACTCAGCTTTCTCATTAGATGTGATCCCCATAGCTTCCACTATCTTGTAGACCTCATATAAGAATTCTTGAGGGTCTTCATTCATCTTAGAACCCAAGAAGATAGGGGGGGGGGTTCATCCTAGTGAAGTCTCTTAGCCATGAAGCCATGGTACTTGCATTTGGATTGGTACGGGCACCAACTTCCCTAGGTGCATTGGCCGTCATGGCTTGAGTCAAAGTTTGGAGAGCCGCCATTATTTCCACATTAGTCATAGTCCCTTCCTCATTAGGAACTTGTGGAACTTGAGGAGCATGGTTGCCTTCGGGAGGAACTCCCTCATCATTCACCATATCTTCTACCCTTCTTCTTAAGTTTGCCCTACTTGTAGCCATGGTGCTTCAATGTCCAACTCATGGACTGCCAAATAATGTGATGCTACAACACTTCTATAGGAGTCTCGATTCGGTGAACAAATGAGTGGCTGATCAACTCTTACCTGGTCGCATAATGCTACAACCCTATGAAGTAGTATCCCAACTTCTTGATTGCATGACCAAGATCAGTAAGGTGTGGTACATCGTGAAGACTAAGTCTTTCCTCTCACTTCTAAAATGACAAAAGAGCAGATCAAGAAGGATCTAGAGAGAGACCAAAACATAGTCAAAATAATGACCCGGTTGCATATATTGGCTAAAAATGTCATGGGTGTTTGAACAAAGAGTGTTAATGCCACGGGTGTTGGTTGAGAAAACCTTGATGAAGAACAATTTGAAGCGCGGAACAATGAGGAAGTGAACTTCCTACTCAATCAAGGAGGA
This sequence comes from Solanum raphanifolium, assembly GCA_036250405.1. Lineage (NCBI taxonomy): Eukaryota > Viridiplantae > Streptophyta > Magnoliopsida > Solanales > Solanaceae > Solanum > Solanum raphanifolium. The sequence continues at coordinate 9,122 of JAJOOE010006249.1, read as the reverse complement.
GGTTATCGTGCAAACTACCAAAGACTGGGTGGAAATAAATGATCTAATAGAGATGAAATTTAGAGAGACCGTGACAGAGATTGGCGTGATCGTAAGGCCACCTGAAAGGAGAGAGAGGTGGACAAAGATAGGTATGTCCCTTCTCATGAGTGTCAACAGCCCGGGGAATCTGAAGGTGGTCGTATATAAGATATGTTGTCACACATTTTCAACAAAGTTGAAGGATCGGACAAAGAGATGAAAGAGGATGTTCAACTCTAAAAAAGATGGTGACATCACATTCATTTTCTATTAAGCAACTGGAGACCCATATGGGTCAAATTTCTTCACATTTGAATCCAAGACAACAAGGGGAGTTACCTCGGGCTGTTGATTGTGCATGTTAAGAAGTGAAGAGTGTTGGAATATGGGTAGTTTGGTGAGCCCAAAATCCAATCGGAGGCACTCCGAACAGGTCGGCGAGCCTTGACTTGGACCACTATTGGAACCACCAAGCTTAAAAAGGAACTCTATGAAACTTGGCAGGCCAAAGATTTATTCGGCGACTCGCCGAACAGGTCAGTGAGCCCAATTCTGCCACTGTTAGAACCCCCAGATTTGGTGGAGGTCCTATAAACCTTGGTGATGGGAAATTCCACTCAGCGAATCATCGAGTGGGTCAGCGAGCATGACTTACTTTGCCAAAAGGGCCGCAAACTTAAAAGGTTTTAAAGGCCAATAGATTTAAAATTTCAAAATCCTTCAGTTTCTCTCATTTCAAACTCTCGTACCCTCTCACGAAATTGTTGATCTTTATTGTTTTATTGCTTTTAACCACATTTTGTGTGTAAATTCGTACTCGGAGATGGGGAACATTGCCGCCTAGCAATACAAATTCTAATTTCGGTACTAAGGTTGGTTTCCCGAACCCCTCAGTTTAATTTTGTGGTTCCACTCAAATGCAATAGGTAATTTGGTGTTGTTTGATGTTGGGTAATTTCTTTAAGTGTGTGTTATATGTTGGATTGCCTGTAGTTTCTTCAAATGTGTGCCTAAAGGTCTAAAATTGATCAATACCTGTGTTTTGTTTGTTAAAATTGAGTTTAAATTATTGGGTTGCGGTTTATTTATGTTGGGTCTAGTGGGGTGAAGTCTAAGTAACCCCGAATTTTGCCAAATGATGTAATTTACCTAATGATGGAGCGTTTGACGTCATTCTTAAGGGAAAAAGTTGCCAAAACACCAATTTTAGTTTAATCAAATGAAGTATGAGTACCCCAAGGGTATGGGTCATATGGGTTTATATTTAATTGAATAGTTTATGTGTTTGATTATGAATCCTGGGGCAGCGGGCTTGATTTTGGGAAATGGGGTTGAAAACTGGCACGTAGGGCCATTTGGCGAGTTCCGTCGAGCTCGCTGAAACCCCCTTTGACCCCCCTTAATTTCATATGTAGTGTAGCTTTGTTCTATAACTTTCGGCGGGAAGCCTGAGTTCACTCGGCGACTCGCCGAAAGGATCTTAAAATACACTATAACATTCGGTGGGCTACTTCTAGCTCGTTGATTTGTGTTTGTGATTCGCCGAATGGCCTTGCACATCGCTGACCAGTCTTGAGTTTTGAATATTTTATACTGGTACTTTTGGCGAGCCTGATCTGGCTCGTCTATGTAATTCGGCGACTAATTCAGCTAATCTTTCTGCAACTAAATGTCTGCACTTTTCTCAAATTATTTATAACATTTTTTATGTGTTTTTACTGATATGGATAAAACAAACCAAGATGATAGTGTCATATTGCTTCTAAAGTGTGCACGAAGGATTGCGATCAATGAGGGTGCACCTGTTTCCATTGCAAAGAGGAAGAAGTTACATCCGAAGGGAGACAACGACAAGGTCAAGGCGCCCGTAGCTGAGACACCGAATCGTAACTCCAGCAGTGAGGCAGAATAATTTGATTTTTTGGCTTAACTCTCTCAGCCTGAGGTTAATAAGTCCCTACAGACCCGTCAGCCAGAGCTTCGTTCAAAAGCCCGTCATGATTCGTCTAGGATTCTGGCCCAGACTCCTCCAGCCTCTGATTTAGTGTCAACTCCAGCATAGACAGTTGTTCCAACTTGTAAGGACTCAAAAAACAAGTAAGTGAAACTAGAGCCTTCCGAGTTTGTTTTTGAGTTTGATATGGAGTTTGAAGTAATAAAGTGATGTCCCGAGCTTTGGTTGAGGAGTTTCGGGGTTAAACGTCAAGGTACGACCCCCCAAGGACCAACTAATAGTTCTTGAGGGGGACGCTAAAGCCTAACTCCTAAACCTACAAAAAACAAAAAATTGTCAAAAAGTTTGGGACCTAAGGATTGGACCTACACCCTGTATGTCCATCCACACCTCGTGGGCTTGCTCCGTAGGTCAAGGGCGAAGATGGTAAGTTGCAAAACCAAACCACGGATAGCCAGTATATCTCATGAACCCTCCCATGGTCTGTGTGTGGGGTTTCGTGAGTCCCACCTACAATGTCCAAGACTCGGCCTAATTTGGGGTAAATTAGTAAATTCCTTTTAAGGTTAGTTAAGTAAGGGGACTGTTATTACTGATTTATTAGAGTTATTTAAGGCTATATAAAGTATTCAAACTCCTTTTCCAATTCATTATTCCCAAACACTCAAAAATTAGAAACTACCTCTCCAAACATTCTTTCTCTAGAAACCACCATTGGAGAAGAAGTAGTCAAGCTTTGAAGCTGAAGATTTCACTTTTCTCACTCAAATTTCGTGGATTTTAATCAATAGCGGTATGGTAGTCTTCATCCTTGATTAAGTTTCATTCGGTATTGGATTTTGATTAATGCTATCAATAGCGGTATTGGAGCCCTCTTAAAAGATGATTTCAAGTTTTCAAAATCCCCCAAAAATCTAGGGTTTCAATCTAAGCATGGTTCAATTCTAAAACATTCCAAAGGCTTATATGTCATGAATTATGAATGGATTGTTGAATTAATGATGAATTAATATTAATTTCCCCTATGAAGCCATGTTTCCCCCAAAATACTAAATTGGAACTTTCTTATTTGGGTTGATTGATTATGAAAGTATGTTGAATTGTTTATGTTTATATTGAATTATTTATTGAATCATGATATTTCCTTTATATAATGTAGAATTCTAGATATTTGTGTTTAGATTGATTCATAGCCTTGAAAGGCAAAGTATGAAGAATATATGTATGATTATGATGTGAAGTATATGCATATGATTGCAATGAAAGTATTATCATCATGTTTAGAATGCAATTGTGTTATTATTGAAAGATTTTTCTCAATAAACACTCATGAATAATGATGATAGAATGTCAAGGGTTTCATAAATGTAATGTTGGATCTTCGATTGGTAGTCTTAGGCATCCACTTCTTGTATAAATTAACGTAATTTGGATTGTTTTATCTTGAATTGGTAGGCTTAGTCATCCTCTTCTTGTGTAATGGCATTCCTTTCACAAATGACTAATGAATGTGTCTTGACTTAATGAATATGAATTGATAGGCTTATGGCATTCCTTTCATAAATGACCAATGAATGAGTCTTGACTTAATGAGTATAAATCGATAGGCTTATGGAATTCCTTTCATAAATGACTAATGAATGTGTTCTAAGGATATGTCTTGAATCAATAGTCTTATGGCATTCCTTTCTTAATGAGCCAATGAACTAATATAATAATGACTCTTGAATCGATAGGCCTATGGTATTCGTTTCATAATGAGTCAATGAACTAATGTACCATGAATCGATAGGCCAATGGCATTCCTTTCATGTGTATAATAATGTAATGATGAACCATGAATCGATAGGTTGATGGCGTTGCTTTCATGAGGATTCAATGAGCTATATTAATAATGTACCATGAATTGATAGGCTTATAGCATTCCTTTCATGTGTAATAACGTAACTTGGATCGATAGGTGAATGGCATTCCTCTCAAATACAATAATTTTAATGTGAATGAACTACTCTATGGTAATGGAGGCTAACAATCGAGTGGATACGGTAAGATGGAAACTCTACCCACGTTAGGTTAGGGTTCCAATGAACTTCTTCCTACCCCATTACTATGTGCCCACATAGGTTATTAGCTAGTGGATCCATCTAAGCTAAAATGCTACAGGTCCTACCATAGGCAAGTAGACCACCTATTAATTGTGTAGGGCAAGACACCGGATTCCATGTTAAGCTCACATGGTCTATGTCGGTTAAACTCTTATTCCCGTCATGTGAGATATGTACTATAGTTACTTGAGAGCTTCTATGAAGTGTGGGTGGTAGTATGGGATGTCATCCCTGCATTGCATGAGTTGGATTTGAGAGGCTATGGTGTGATTCTCCAATATGTGAATGTCTAATGAAAGAAAGTGCTCAAAAGGAAGCTAATGAAGAATGCTAACTTTTATGGTTAATATAACGATGTATGCTTACTTGGATTGTATTATGAGTTACTTCTTTGTTATTAATTATGAAAGGTCTATGTTCCTTATGTATGAGTATTGTCTAAAGATGGAAAGGGAGAATGGTAAGTTCACTTTTTGTATCCTTAAAGTGGTACTTAGTGTGGATGGAGGTAGGGGACGCTATTCATACATTGCACTAGCTTAGGGTTACTTAAGGTGAATGTTCTAATGTGATGAAATGACATGTATGATGACTATGCTTGTATATTATACCTCTTATACTTATGTACATGAAGTTTTCTCAAATTGGCATATAGCATGATTTTCAAATAAAATGTCCTTTTTTTAGCATTATATTTGCATGGCTATCATACTTAGTACATTAAATGTACTAATCCATATTTCTTCATTTTTACCAAAGTGTAGGATTTGAAGATTTGATGTTCTATACTTGGAGGATAGGTTTCTAAGGAGCATGGAGTTTAAGATTTGGTGAGTCCTCATTGTTTCAAGGATGAACCCACTATTTCGCTTAATGTCTTTTAGTTTATATTTAGAGATTTTTTAAGGGCTATGTCTCAAAGATTTATTCAAAGCTGTGTAGATGGTTTGAGAGAAACTATAGAAAGACTTCCGATTTCTTTTATGAAAAATGACTTCGATTTTAAAGAAATGTTTTAAATTCTGCACTATGTTCCCATTCTCTTATGTTATTAATGCTATGAGGCTTGTATGAGTCTCTTCGGAGTCTTGTATGCCATGTCATGTCCGAGGTGTAGGCTCGAATGGTGACAAACATGGTATCAAAGCACAAGATTTTGGGAGGGTCTTAGGATGTGTCAAACAACATCTAGTAGAGTCTTGTTCATAGTGTGAAGCGCGCCAAATTTATGAATAGTAGGCTATTGGATGTTAGGAAAATCTCACGTTTTCATTCTTCAAGTCATGCCATAGAGTTTAACTTTATAAGATCTCTCTCGTACTCTTTATCTAATGGTATTTAGGATATGACCACTTAAAGGGCTCATGCTACAAGGATTGAGGGAGAAAAAAGTTTGTTGTGATGCCAATTATGGCTATGTGACTTGATAGATTTTAGATGATTGTGAGGTTGTCTTTAGTATGAATGGGTTGCATTATGCTTATGTTTAGTTGATATTAGAACTTGACTTAGTCATGATGAGTTTTGAAGTATGTTGAAAGAGTTGATGAATAACTTGTTTTAGGAATGCCTAAATGGGTTGGAAAAATAAAATACTCTAAGAAGGGTTGAAATTTAATTCTCCTTGGTTTAGAATCATCTTGGGTGATGAGTGTGAAGGTTTAATGATGACTTGCTCCGACCTTAGTATTGAAAGAAGTGATTTTTAAAAGAGTTTTTATAGGCTTGCTCCCAAAGGGGATATAATGTGCTTAGATACCAATGTTGTTGAGTATCCTTGATGTTCATAAGTTAAGTTGTTTGAAGTTCTCACCTTAAGAGATGTAGTGAGTTTGAGAAGTTTAGACCTAGTTGGGTAAACTCATGTGAGACCTTGAGTGTTGTTTGTGAACAAGAGTTGCTTAATGAGAATCTCCCTAGTTTAGAAGTACCGGTTGGGATCTTGGACATGCAAGCTAAGAAATAGAATGGTAAAGAAGTTACATCCATGAAAAATGCTGGTGGGTTGTGTCCTACTAAGGCACCGATATGTTGATAGTTCCTTATGGTTGTGTTATTAAGGTCCCTATGTTATTTTAATGTTAACCTTATTATGGGTTTACTCCCACGGGGGAGATGGTATGTTGAATAGTAAGGTTGTTGAGAATTCCGATACCCTTATCTTCTTCTTTCTATTCCTATTCAAGCTTGAGACCAAGAGTTTCTTGTAGCTTGTTTCATGTTTTGGAGTCATGTGCGATTATGTGTTTCCATTGTCTCCTTATGTTATGCATGTTCTTGATGAATTCATGTTTAAATGAGAACATGACTTTTTATGAATTATGTTCCTCATGTTGATGTGCATTTAGTATGAGTTGCCTATATGCTTCATGAGGTGAATTGTTGAACATGCCTAAATGAGCTTTTAAATGAAATTGCATAATGTACATAATGATGTAAAGATGAGTATAATTTGAGTTGAAGAAGGCAATTCCTCCAATGAAATGAGAAATCTTGAAGTTTTCATGCATAGTGAGTTTGTAGATATAGTTCCTACTTTGTTGTGTTGCATTAAGTATGGTTGAGATGGAGTTGATGCTTCCTCCTAGTTTTGTGCATTGTTTATGATGTTGCATGCATGATTGGCTTATAATCTTGAGTCTTTATTTCCCTAAAGTATTTAAAGTGTCATTCCAGGAAGAATGTTCCTAAGTGGGAGATAATGTAACGACTCGGAAAACTAGTAAGTGAATCTATAGCCTAACGAGTTCGTTTTTGAATTTGATATAAGGTTTGAAGTTTTAAAGTAATGTCCCGAGCTTAGGTTGAGGAGTTTAGGGGTTAAACGTCAAGGTACAACCTCCCAAGGACCAACCAAGGTTCCTTGAGGGGGACCCTAAAGCCTAACCCTCAAAGCTTCCAAAAACCAAAACGTGTCAAAAAGTTGGGGACCTACGGATTGGACCTACGCCCCGTAGGTCCATCCACGCCTCGTGGGATTGCTCTGTACGTCAATGGCTAAGATGTCAAGTTGCAGACCCAAACCACGGATAGCAAGTACAGCTCGTGGACCCACCCACGATCCGTGGGTGGGGTTTCGTGAGTCCCACCAACAATCTATCCAAGACTCGGCCTAAGTTGGGGTAATTTAATAAATTCCTTTTAAGGTTAGACCATCTCCAACCCATCTCTATTTTACTCTCCATTCTCTATATTTGGAGAGTAAAATAGAGAATGGGTTCTCCAAGCACTCTCTATGTCACTCTCTATTCTTCAATTATAGGCAATCATGTCCCCATTTTTCATAAGTACACATCCTAACCCAATTATTCAAGTATCATAATAAACTACAAAATCAATAGTCCCATCCGGTAAAGTCAACACCAAAGTAGAAATGAGTGTATCATTCAATTTTTGTAAACTCTTTTTACATGCTTCAGACCATATGAACTTAACCTTCTTTTTAGTCAATGTCGTTAATGGAGAAGAAATCTCAGAAAAACCTTAAACAAACCTTCTATAATAACCGGCTAAACCTAAGAAATTTTTGATATCTGATGGGGTTAAGGGTCTAGGCAAACTCTTGACCGTATTGTTCTTCTTAGGATCTACCTCAATAATCTTACCGGATACATTATAATGGAGAAAAGCCACATACCTTACCCAAAAATCACATTTACTAAACTTTGCAGAGAGTTGTTAGTCCTTGAGGACTTGCACAACACCATCATTCAATGATTTTTATGCTCGTCGTCACTCCTTGAATAGATCAATATATCATCGAAGAAAACAATCACAAGCATATCAAGGTATTCTCTAAACATCCTATTCATCAAATCCATAAATGTCACCAGAGCATTAGTAAAACCAAACGATATTATCATAAATTGATGATAACCCGACCAGAGGTCAATCTTAGAGAAGTAACTTGCTCCTTAAATTTGGTCAAACAAATCAACCATCCTTGGAAGAGGATACTTAATATTAATGGTAACCTTATTCAATTGTCGATAGTCAGTAGACATACAAAACGAACCATATTTCTTCATAACAAACAAACCAACAGTACCCCATGGTGAAATACATGGTTGGATGAAACCCTTCTCCAAAAAATATTTCAATTGCTCCTTTAATTCCTTAAGTTCTGTCAAAGCTATACGGTAAAGAGGAATAGAGATGGGATGCGTATATGAGAGATGGTCAATATTGAAGTGTATTTCCCTTTTGAGAGGAATACCGGGTAAATCATTAGGAAACAATTCCGAAAAGACATTTACAACGAGGACCGACTCAAGAGTAGGGATCTCGGAATCCATATCCCTAGCATAAAAAAATGGTAAACTCAACCCTTCAAAATCATGTTTCTAGCCTTAAGACAAGACATAAAAATGACCCGTATAAATAGTATTTCCCCCTTCCAAATCTAGGATGGGATCATTTCAAAAACTGAAACTTGACTACACGGGTTCGTCTAAAAGCCATCTAGTACATTGGAGTGATCTTGACGTAGCCCGTAGATCAATTTCCAAAACTGAAAATAAAGAAAATAGGGAAACCAAGCTCGGTCCTCGAAACATGAGGACTCACCAATCTTCAAGCCTCAATAGGAGATCCTTAGCCACGAAACTGCGAATCTTTAAGGTCGGTCCCCACATTTGGGGAAAATGTAGGAAAACGTATGTGTCAGTACAAATATGTACTAAGTAATACAACTATGCATGAAGCGTAACAATCATGATAAAGGAACATTTCTGTAATATACAATAACCAAGTTAAAATATGATATAAAATAGTTAGAGAACATAGTCATGAAACATGGTCAATGCAAGTAGACATTGTGTTAAAACACATGTTAGATACTTATGAAATAAACTTGATTCATTATGGTGGGAGAATTACCTTTATCCGACATGTAAGATGATACGCTCAAATTACACCTCCTTTCAGAAGCATAAGCGATCGTTATCAAGTAAAGAACCCAACTTGTAGGTTGGGATCGATCCCACGAGGAAAATGGTTTAGACTTTACTTTTAACCAACAATTATATTCAATTAGTCAAATT